>RXPK01003689.1:0-84379 GCA_004143645.1 Protaetia brevitarsis | reverse complement strand
GGGTTACCACAAAAAACATTGACGTTTTTTTTTTTTAGTAGCAGGCCGCGACTTTATATTTAGGTGTTTTCTGTTAAATTCTAATCAATTAATTTTTTAAATAGAAGGTAAGGCCTGTTGGTATATCTATACTTATACAGGGTGTTAGATAAACATGCGGTAAAAATTCAAGGGGTTATTCCTTGTCCTATTCTAAGAATATTTTGTCCTATGATGATTTTTGAAAAATCCCTTTGTTTCGAAGATGCAGGGCGAACAAGATTTGCGACAGTAACATTTTATTATCAAAAAGTACATGTAAAGTTGCTCAATCTACAATAAATGTTCGAAATGATTTCCTCCAGCCTGGATACAAGCATTCAATTTTCTCGTCATTGACTGTCGAACTCTTTCAAACACACAGATAGGGTCGTTTCTAATTGAGTTACACCCAGCATTATCCGGTTTCGCAAATCGTCCAAATTCTCCCCCGGAGTAGCGTAAACTATTGACTTCAGAGATCCCCAGAAGAAATAATCTAGGGGGTTTAATTCTGGGGATCGAACAGGCCATGCGTGTGGCCCACCTCGACCAATCCAGCGATCTCCGTATGTTGCTGTTAAAAAATTACGAGCAACCAAACTGAAATGTGGTGGTGCACCATCGTGCATAAACCACATTGCAATTCTTGTCGCGTAAACTCAGGCAGCGTTGCTTCCAAAAAATTGCGGTACACTACGCCAGTAAGTCTTCCTGGTAGAAATACCGGTCCAATTAGATAGTCACCCACAATTCCAACCCAAACATTCAACGAAAACTGATGTTGAAAACGATCTTCAAATACCTGCCCCCAATCATCTGCCCACACACGGTTATTATGAAAAATCCTTATTGCATTTCTCGAGAAACTGGCTTCATCGGTAAAGAGAATCAGTGCCAGGAATAGAGGGATGCGCACTAATGTTTGCAATATCCACTGACATAATGCAATACGTGGAGGAAAATCAGCAGGTAGTAGTGCCTGAACGCGTTGAATGTGGTATGGATACAACAAATTGTCCTAAGAATTTTCTAAACTGTCCAATACCTTACATTCAACATATTTGCAATTTTTCGCGTAGAACTACCAGGATCTTGCTCTATCATCTCCAGCACATTCTGCTCCAATTGTACAGTTCTTGCAGTCACTGATCTACCTGACGAGGGCACTTCGTTTCATTGAGCCTGTTTCACGAACACGTCGATGAATGTTTTCGAAGATTTTTAGGTCGGAGACATTACGGGCAGGAAATCGTTCAATGTACAATCGTCTAGCTTCTAATGAGTTGCCATCAGCAAGTCCATCTATGAAATGCATGTCAGTCATCTCGGCGTTCGTATAGATCATGATAGAGGATTTCACTAACTATTAAAGACACGTCAAACAGCCAAACGCCACTCAATATAAACAAATGCGACCGATGAGACGTATTCAAATGAAATCCACTCCTCCTAGATAAAACAGCCGTTTCATGTGATCGAGATCGAAAAAATAACAACGCATTGTAAACAATTTTTTGTACTTGATAAGCTCATTGGCGTACACCGTACTTTTATTTACATTTATAATTTCAACGAATATCGAATATGGTTGTCGCAAATTGCTGGGTGTAACTCAATTAGAAACGACCCTGGTGTGTTTGAAAGGGTTCGACAGTCAATGACGAGAAGATTGAATGCTTGTATCCAAGCTGGAGGAAACCATTTCGAACATTTATTGCAGATTGAGCAACTTTACATGTACTTTTTGATAATAAAATATTGTTGCTGTCGCAAATCTTGTTCGCCCTGTATCTTCGAAATAAAGGGTTTTTTTCAAAAATCATCATAGGACAAAATATTCTTAGAATAAGCCAAGGAATAACTCCTTGAATTTTTGCCGCATGTTTACCTAACACCATGTATATAATCAATGGCCATATGGCTAAGTCACCATGTGATAAAAAGCCGTGTTATAATGAACATATGCTAGAAAATGACGCGTTAATTACACCTTGTCCTAATGTAGAATAATTTCTTTTAAATTAGGCCTTTACGTGTTATATTTTTTTGGTTGAATTGTAGTTTGTGACGTAAGTACTTTTGTGTAGCTTGGATCCATTCCATTTGGTGGATATTCTAGCTAAAGTTTACAGCGCTCTTAGCGTCTTCTCCTATTTACCAAAATGCAATTAAGAATGGCAAACATTGCATACTAAAATTTCTAACATAAATTTGGCGCCCCCTGGATAGATATCCTTCCTAGCACCTACGCCACTGATCTAATCAAAATTAAAATTTGCAATTATGGGCATCGTGCTGTGAAAACAGAGCAATACATATACATGACAGATCATGATTCTATTTTCCAGAGAACTAAACAACAATCGATCTTATTCCAAAACCTTTTCTCTTTCAGATTCACTGGACCAGAACAACTGAGGGACGCACTGAAAGGTACCCAAATAGTGATAATCCCAGCAGGTCTCCCAAGGAAACCTGGCATGACCAGAGACGACCTGTTCTCTGCAAATGCCTCCATCGTTAGAGACGTAGCTGTCGCCGTATCAGAAGTAGCACACAACGCCTTAGTCGGCATCATCACGAATCCCGTCAATTCTTGTGTGC
The DNA here is from genome assembly GCA_004143645.1 of Protaetia brevitarsis. Taxonomy (NCBI): domain Eukaryota; kingdom Metazoa; phylum Arthropoda; class Insecta; order Coleoptera; family Scarabaeidae; genus Protaetia; species Protaetia brevitarsis. Next base: position 81,754 of record RXPK01003689.1, on the reverse strand, counting down.
CGATCTTCTGCGAAATCTTGAAGAAGGTAAATTCAGCGGGAAATGTAGTACTTGGCAAATTTTACTATAATCTCATCGGTTATACAGGCTGGCAAATTGGACCCCAATAAGATTTTTGGCGTTTCGACGCTGGATCTAGTCAGAGCTAGTGCCTTTATCGGCGAAGCCAAAGGAATCAACCCGAAGAAAGTGAATTGCCCGGTGATTGGTGGACACTCCGGTGTCAGTATAGTACCTGTAATTTCCCAATGTAAACCGTCCGTAAAATTCAGCAATGATGAATTGGCTAAGATGGTCGCTCGTATCCAAGATGCTGGAACTGAGGTTTGTATAAGGCTGTATTCCCTCTCCAAACCGTTTGATTTGATATTCCTGACCTAATAACTCCTGAATTTTTTTTTTAACATTATACGAAGCGAGCAGTATCTTTTCGTTATTAATGACGAAACCTTTAATTTAAAGGTTAAATTAAAAATAAAGTTAACAATAAAGAATTCCCACTGTAAATTTCGAACCAACATTTTTAAAAAATATGTGGACGATTGTATAATATTGCATACCAGAATATAAAATAAATTATGTTTTATAAGCGTTTAACAATTATCACCCAAATTGTAAATTCACTGTGGAAAAAATGAAAAAAATAATCAAATTAACTTTCTAAATTTAACTTTAATCCGTCAAAAAAATTAAATTTTAACAAAACTGTATCGCAAACCTACAGCTTCCAATATTTTATATTTTAATTCTTGTCAACATATTTCAATTAAAGAAAAAATTGGAAATTTGTAGAATTGTTGACCGGGTAGCATCCGAAACCGAATGAATTTTTCGAAAACATTATACAGCGTGTCCGAAAATTACAGTTACACTTTCGAATTGAAAAAGTGTCAAAACTTTTTTTTGTAAAATACCTACTTTACAAGTAAAGGTACCTTTAAACTACCTACTCTTCTCTTTTCATCAAACTGCCCTTATAAAAATACAGAAAGTCATATTCATTACCCATCTAAAATGGATATTTTATAACAATATTCTTTATATTTGGAACTCATTTTCTTTGATTACATTTTTAGGTTCAAACGTTTATTTATTATTGGATTAAATTAATATTATTGTTCTATTAACGAGGTATAAACAAAATGTTAGGTTATGTTTACGTCACTATCAGTAAGTACTTTTCCTATCAACTTAAAAATTAATTTCTACTGCATTTAAAACCCAGTTCACCCGTATAAGAATCACGTAAAAATATTAAAAGCTATCTATATTAAAGTTCATTTACTGTAACAGACGAGGTACTACGTAAGTCAGTTTGCTATGACGTCACGACCGTGTTGCAAATTTTCTGTTCGTCAAAACGTAAATAAACCGTTAGGTTATTTAACTGTCAAACACTTTTGACAGGTGAATAAAAAACTCTTAAAAATAACATTTACCGTTAATATTAGTGGTAATTCTTTTTGAAAATCAGAATTTAAAGTATGTTAATCATGATAGCAGTGGAGAAAAATAACAAAAAAGCAGAAGTGAGTATAATAAATTTAATCGGGACCATTATCGCTTAAAGTATTCACAGTAACAATTAGTATGCAAGTTTCTTCTCTATCCAATGTGATTTACTACTTCTGAATTTCGTTTCCAATATGTTGTACACCAAGTACGTCAAATTTCCAGACTAATTTAATTCAATCCGCTTTATACAATTGTATGCATCCTCCGATCTGCCATATTTCATCCATCGTTTCGTAACAAACTTCCTTTTCTTTGAGAACAAATAATATTTACCACAACAATGTGCTTCAATCCTTTGTCTTTTTCTTTAAGAGCACTGTTCAGAATGTTTAATGTGTGTGTTATGTTAGTCTGAAAAATGTATGTGAAAGAACCACTTCTGTAAACAATATTTGTATATACTCACTGTTTTCGTACATGTCATAAATTGTGTTTCCACTAGCACATTGACAATGAGTAGATTAATCAATTTTTACAACATTTATTTCGTATGCATTTTCGTTTTGGGTTAATGGATGTAATTCCTCGTTTACTCATGGATTAAATTTTGCTTATGTTTGCAACATGAAAGTTTAGAGCACTCGTTACTCTCTAAAAACGAAATACTGTAAAGAATATGATGTAACGGAAGGGGTTTTCTTGTCTGTAAAGTTTTGGGGATGGCCAGCCCCAAATTCAAATAAGACAAGCCAAATTCCGTCTTGCAGACAGCCCCTCTTGCTCTTTTGACCGGCGAGCCACTGCTGGGAAACAAACTTTTTGTTCGGTAGCGAATGGTTTTAGTAATTTTAGCCAAAGATGTTTCCCAACTGTGTTTTCCACCGTCAGTCGAAGCAGGGCCGTTAGTTAGCCCAATGATTGTCGACTTACCCTTCTCGTCGGCTTTCTCTTACCGATGATAACTTCCTCTCCAACCCCTTTCTAAGGGTTCAAACTGAGCTTCTTTTAAAATGACGAAATAATAGAACAACTTATATTTTTTAACAATTATATATTGAATATTTTAAGACATTAAAAGAAAAACTAACAAACTACACAATTAAATAAAATAACAAGTGAACTAGAATGAACAAAACACATCTTTTTTCCTAACGAATATTTTAAAATTTTATTCTGTTGTTTAACATAAGCTCAATTAATTTTTCTTACACATTTATTTATTAAGGGAGAGAGAGAGAGAGAGAGAGAGAGAGCGAACGAGTTACGGTTTTCACGTATTTGCTTTGGTTAGTTTTAAGCAGAAATTTTGAACATTTTACCGGCCGATGTGGGAAAAATAATTCTTCTCGTAATGCAAATTTTAAGGCACAAAACTTACACAACACTCACAAAAATTTAGGCAAAATAAAAGGGGGAATTTAAGCGGTTTTAGTACCAAAATCACTAATCAGCTCTCGAGGAAAGCTTTTGCTTCCTGTTCTCGAATTTTTTAGGCTCAATTTTAAATGCAAAATTTTAAGATGAGAAGTTTTAATTCTAAGAATTACAAACACTCGACGAAGGGGGCGCGTGCTTATTCCTGAAGCTAGATTGAAGGATCGCGAACTAATTAATTCTAAACCTAGTGGTGGGCACTATCGATAGTGACTATCGATAACTATCGATAGTTTAGACTATCGATAGTTGACTATCGATAACTATCGATAGTCGACTATCGATAACTATCGATAGTTGACTATTGATTTTGCCCACCAGTATTATATTTACATATATAGTTTATAACGCAGAGAGATGCTCAAATTCAATGTAAACACAACAAGTATAGTGCTATTTATTTTCCCTTTCTGAGTAGCTTAAAGGTTTATTTATGTATTATATTGTTAGTTAAAAACGTTTGTATTATCAATTATCAAGTATTCATTGAGTACTAATTCTTTCTTTTGTAATATCTATAGTAGCAGGTATTGATGAAACCATGAAATACTAGTGTTAGAGTTCTTATTAGTCTGGATTAAAAAAAACACAAATAATAAATAACAAGAAACAAAACAAAATGTGTTTCTGAGGACATATTAATTGAGTGAGTGATGGGCATTATCGATGACGACTATCGACAGTTGTAAGTATTGATAGTTGACTGTTGAAACTAGAACATAGTTATCGATGGTCAACTATCGATAGTCGACTATCGATAACTATCGATAGTTGGTCCGACTATCGATAGTACTATCGATAGTTGAAAATATCGATAGTGCCCACCACTATCTAAACCGCAATGTTAAGGGTTTTTATAAACTTTGATTGTGACGTCAATTCGTACCGATAACTAGTTTCGCTTCTTCTTTACAGGAGGGCGCAAGTATGACCGAAGGCGTTATTTTTCTGACTTTCAGACGTCCTACTTGAGAGGACCGTGGAAATTGCTGATCGGCGTTTTGTAACATACAATAGACAAAGTAGTAGATAAAATACAAAGTAATACCATATTATTTTAATTACGCGAGTCTTTAAACGAAAATAGATTATTGTTTCCTGAGGCAGACGCTACTCAGCAAATGCCACGGTACCTATCAACTACGTATTAATAAAATGAATTTAAATTCTCGCATTATACAGGATGGAATTTCGAATTCTTACAATGACATTACAAATATATGGATTTTATACTCCTCGCGCGAAAGTTAACGGGAGTAATGGCCCGTTGTTCTCGCTTTCTGCGTCGAAATACACGATTAACGAAACTATTAACTCCTTCGACTGTTTACACAATGGTTTCGGGATGGTTTAGTTGTAATAACTACTTATTTTAAATAATTAATATATACCAAGTATAAACGCAAATTCCCACACTTTACTGCAAATGCAGAATATAACCCTTTGACAGTTGACAGCAATAACTAAATTGGTGGGAATACATTATTAGCGTTCTTTTTATAAGAAATCTCAGATAATCTCAACTCACTAGATATATTTTGCTAAAAACCCCATTCTTTTTAAACGACTCACTTTGAGATCTATCTGAGATTTTTACCTCCCCCCTTACCGCTAGCGCACAACCTCGCAAGGGTGTGCTCTAGTGAGTGTAAAAACTCAGTTGGGTGGAGGGGATACCAATAACAAGTATAACCTCGTTTTTTTATACAACCCTTTATTTGTGTCAGTTTTTCGTTTGTCAATTGTGATTGGAAAACATTTAAAAAGTGTTTCTATCAACTTGATGTTACATATTACAAAATTGGTTTAGCTTTCTATGCCTGTTGCGTATAGTATAGGTTAATTTTGATATTAAAAGCAACTGTAAAACGAACAATTATTAAATTTTCTTTATGCATTATATCACACTTCTATAATGTACTCTTTAAATATGGACTAGGGACTGAAAATTTGAGGTTAACTTTGACTACTTTAAGGGTCTTTGACAATATAAACATAAACACGTCTTACCACGCCATACAGTGACTATTTTACGAATTATAAAATATTGAATACGATGTAATGCGTTCTTTTAGTCGATATCATCTCAGATAAATATCATTTCTCTAGAGAGATGAATGAAATGAGACGAGTTGTAAAAAGAACGCTACTATTGGGAAGATGACCAGCATGCAATTTAAAAAGCAGTAGGCGCCTACACAATATCCTTAATTGAACATGAATAAGTTTTATGTTAGTTGGTTATTTTAATAATATGATATTGCATGGCCAGAAATTGCAAGTAATGACGTAACTCGTCTGTTATAGTAAATGAAGTATATTTCAAAAACTATCAAGAATAGGTATACAAACCTTAATATCAATCGATGTAGAATTTTACGCTGCATTGAATGCCATAGTAAAAAATACCAACACTGTTTGAAAGAAAAAAGTTTTGTTAGCTTAAAGGTATCCACATTGGACATTTGGGTGTTTTTGAACACCCTGTATGTGATGCAGTAATTATTGCTATAACAGTTTACACCTACGTTCTAGTGCTTACATCGACTTCAGTGGAACCACTAAGTCTCTGATATCTCATTTACTATTTGATTTTATTCGCAAAAATGCCAACGTCAAAGATTCAACAAAAGTTAAAGTATCTCAAAAACGGTTGAGTTTAAGGATAGGGATACCTCATGTAAACTAATTGCAAATGACTCGATACATTCATTGTATCGATAAAAATTGTACCATTCCATTTAAAATAAGAAAGTTGATATTGACACTCTGTATACAGAAAGTGCTAGAAAGTTAAAAATATTTTCCTTAAATAGATCACAGTGAGCCATGATTAGGCTGTAAGTTTCAAAATTAAATTCCTACTAGAAGTTGGAAAAAATCGAATGTCCCAGTTCGGTGAGACACCTGTATATCTCATTCTCAGGAAAAGTCCCACATAGCAGCTTTTAACTTGACAACGACGATATACTACCTTTTATCTTTTTGTATTTTATTGTATTTACTATAAAATCTTAAATCCTTATTTGTGATCAAAGGAGAACTTAAAATAATAAATTACTTGTCAGTTTGTTGTTCCACTTAGTTGTTACGATTTTTTAACGTTACCATCTTTCTTGTACTGCAACAGCTAAGAAAGATAATGATAATTCACACAATTTAAATCTAAAAATGAGGTAAAAGCAGCGTTTTTGCGGAGACGCAAAAATTAGATTTATGGTTCATCTTTCAATAGCCTTTTAACTTTATTTCCGGCTTCACTAATCGCCAATTTCTATTTTTAGGTAGTGAAAGCGAAAGCTGGTGCTGGTTCGGCGACGCTCTCGATGGGTTTCGCGGGGGCGAGATTCACCCTCAGCCTGGCGAAAGCCCTCAACGGCGATTCGGGGGTCGTTGAGTGCGCATACGTCATGAACGACGTCGTCGGCACTAAATACTTCGCTACACCGCTGCTGTTGGGCAGAAATGGAATCGAGAAGAACTTGGGAATTGGAAAATTGACCGATTACGAGCAGGAACTGGTCGACAAGGCGATCCCCGAACTTAAAGACAACGTCGCCAAAGGTGAACAGTTCGTGAAGTGAGACGCGATCGAAGGCATTTAAAATAATTTACCCAACTGTTATTATTTATTATTACTTCACCCAATACGTAAACAGGAGAAATTTAGAAATGTAAACGAATTTATTGATTATTTTTTTTCATTCTCTACGGCCTTTATTCAATATTTTATTGGTTTTAGACTTTTTATCCTTTATTTTGTATATAATATGTAAATCCAGTATTAATGTAAAACACACTAATACCAAAAACATGTATAATAAAGCGGTCTTTTGATTTGTTGTTTTATTACGTGTTTTTATGATGCTGATAGATAGGGTCCAAAACATCTTCATTTCAAAATATTGAGGGTATAAAAAAATATTTACAATAATGACCACAAGTCGACGTTTCTTTGTTGATTAGAATGGATATAGAAGAAAATGATAGACATCCCACTTAGCAAGTAATGTTGCAGATATCCCAGTAATATTACATTATTTACTAGACAGCGATGTTAAACAAAAACATGTTATTGAAATATTGCAGGCCATTACAATAACATTTCAGTGTAATTAGGAAAAAAATTTTAAAACAATGTTGCAAAAACAAAGACTTTGTTGTCAGAAATGTTGAGGTAATATTTAGTTGTAACATTACCATATTTACATTTTATAAAGCGTAAGATAGGTACGTATGTTTCTGCAAATTTAGAATTTTGAAAACACAAAACTAATGCAGCAAAATTTTCTCTATAAAGTAAATAATGGTGATGAAATTTTTTAACATTTTTTGTAGGCTATAATAATCATGTTAGTGGGGTTGTGGTTGCGCACTGCGCATTTGTAACAGTTAGTATCGCTTGCCATCACAAGTTTTTTCGTACCGCGCATACACGAGTTGGCGTGAAGCTGTGAACTCCCTCTTTCACAATAATCGGTAATCGTGACTGGACAGGGCGCGGATAGGACCATCTTGGGATTGTGCGTCGCAATTGTTTTGATGAGAAAAAATTCCCGTCAATAATGAATCAACATTATCAGGTAAGTTTTATTTATAATGCTAAAGTAGGTATGTCGATCCTTTCAAATTCATCGAAGATCTTTAAGACAGATATGTATTATGTATATCATAACCTATATATGTTATAGTAAAACCTACCTGTTGTGCTATAAGGATGAGCAATGTATTTCTTAGAAATGTCATTCTTAGAATTCGTAGTAATTCTTGATCAAATACAGTTTACAATAATTATAAACAGTGTTATATAATAAAATATGCAGCTTATCCTTAATTTTCATATAAATAAAATAGTTTTTCTGATCTCTATTTTTGACGGTGTCTTTTTTTTTATTTCAGAGAGAATTAGAAGAAATATTGTACTCACAGATACAGAATACGAAATAACTGTCATGGAATGGTTTCGTTATGCAAAACAAAGATTTGATAGAAAAACAGCAAAATGTTCAAAGGAATAAAATGAATTCGGGGCGTTTTTCTTATGTGTTGTGAGTTTTTGTTTAGATTCTATTCATGTTAATTTACGTGCCCCATAATCTGTTTCCAATACTGAAGTTTATTGAAATGAAATTTTATGTACTTTTTTTTTTATCAATAAATGCCTTTATTGACTTCTACAAGCAGCATTTTACTTTTTAAAGTATTTATTATTGTATTTCGTTTACTTAAATAGCTATTTATAATATTATTCATAGTATTACTATTTAGTTTTTACATAGAACTATATGATATATGATTGACCATTTTAATGTATCTGCAAAAATAACTACAAAAAAAGACTTATAAAATGTTATATTATAAAAATGTCTTATCCATTATATTTTTTTGGCATTAATGTTTAATGTTAATATTGTAATTTTAGTAAGTGTAGATAAATTCGTATTATTCGTATAGAGGGGCCCGATCTATCGAGGGTAACATGAAATTATAATATTAACATTGAATTCCAATAAGACTGATTGAGATTCCATTTTATATTAATTAATACAACCTCTTGATAAACCTCAACATCATGTTTCTTGTATAATGCAACAAGAACTTTTGGGGTAAATAAAAGATCCTAATAGAAACATTAGTGTAGATGTATTTATAGAAACATTTAATTGCCACACTGTATCAATACTTCTCTTTAACATATGAGGAATGTTACGGAAGAGCTCTATACTTCAACATTAATCGTCATGTTAAAGTAATGTTACTCGAAGACCTCGTATTAACATTACTGGGAAATATTGTTTCGTAACATCGCTTAGGCGGACATTAAACAGTCGTAGAAATGTTACTGCATGTGGTACATTGTATATATTTTTGTAACATTTCGCGTTACAAGGTAACATTTAGACGAAGTTATAGTCATGTTATTTTGCCAAGTGGGATTCCACTATTTTTGAATGCTATACACTTCTTAGGGGTTTTAAAACTTATATTTACAATAGTTTGTTTACAATTTGTCGACCAAAGGCAAAGGTAATGATTTTTTACTTCACGCACATTTTATTAAAATATCTTATGAATTGAAGATGACACCGAAGGTGAAAAGACCAGAAGAAGCCAGTACAAAAGCATAAATATTAAATACTTTCAATTTTTTTTTAAAATTATGTGGAATCTATGAAATAGTTATCTCGAAACTATCCACAAATTCGTAACTGCTTGATGCACCTGGCCAAACAATTAGATTTACATTACCCACAATTACTTTTTAGTAATTACAACATGTAAGGTTTATTCGTTGGTGCAACACTTTCTATCTACACTGGTTTGTGATTAAAATGAAATAGAACCTACTAAACAAGAGACGTATGTGAAACATAACAAAACATTCCTTAGGCGTAAAATTTACATATTAACATATATTTGGTAGCTTACATGAAACGTTTTTTTTTTAATATTTACTTGTAACAATTAGGAAATGTATCTTGTGTAACCTAAAATAACATCGTTATAAGTAGCTGCGCATTGCGCATACACAAACACGGCAAATTTTGAGGGCACCGAGCACCGGTAGCACGAATAGAGTTTGCGTATGCTGACTGTTGTGACCAGATCAGATTGTGGCTAAGTAGCAAACTTATGCTTTTTCTAATTAACATAATAGCAGAAACACCTGAAGCTGAGAATTCGGTAAGTATATTAGGTATATACATAATTCAATTATGGCTCGCATAAAATTTCTGTCAACTACTCGATATACATAACCTCAACTCACATTTTGCTGAGGAAATTATTTGTTAGCGAACTTAATTCAGAGCAATAGTGTAGTAGTATCAGATCGTGTTAAAAAAAACTTTTATAACTTATTAATACTTTATTAATCTTTTAACATTTTTAGCTGCTGTAAGAAAAAAGATACCTACTCATGGTTGTTGGAGGTCATTTTTGAGTACACCATAAAGATATGGTTTAGGCAAACTGATTTGATGATTTACTAGATAGTGCAATAAGGCAAAATAAGTTGTAACAAAAAAAATAATAAAGACTTTTTAATACAATTTAATTTCCGTTTGTATAACCTACAATACACTACTACTTACATTTCTGTACCACAGAGGTAAAATGGCATAAGTCCATTTTTGCCCATTATGAAGTGTATACGATTTTCTTAATCCGCAGTTACAGAAAATGGTATACTTAGACTTCATAATGGGCAAAAATGGGCTTGCAACACTTTACCTCTAGTAATTTTTTATTGCTTACTTAAATCACATAGGCTTTTCTGAAAATTCTGTATATTTTTCACCTTATTTATCGGGTAGATCTCAACAAGTTTCGTTTGTCCTATCCACTCCCAATTATATCTGGTTTTCCGCAGGGCAATATTCTGGGACCTTTACTTTATGTAATTTACCCCTCAAATATTATCAAATGTTTGCAATATTGTACCGCTTTACGCGGACGACACGCAATTATATTACACCCTTCAATCCAAAAGATACACGTGAAGCTGTCTTACATATTAACAGTGACCTCCAGTCACTTGATATATCCAAAAAACATTGTCTTAATATAAATAACAAAAAAAACTTCAGTTCTAGTTTTCGGCCGTGCAAAAGTCCGAGCGGCAATCTTGAATAAGATTGTGAACGTCCAGGAAAAATACACAAAAAGAGAAGTAAGCAAACATGATTTTGTGTTTTTTTTATTTTAACATTAAATAACATTTCAAATAGCCGTAGATGTAAATCATTTCAATTCTCTCTTGCAATCTTATAGCCTTCATTACTGGTCAAATATTCAACACTAACTAATTTGTATTGGATTAATAATCTAAATGGGGATCGGACAATGTGTAAGTATTCACAGCTTGTCAAGTACCGAATAAAGTACGGTTTTGTATCGTTGAATAGAATTCCAATTGCGAATAAATAAATGTATCGAAGTGAAGGGGCACAGTTTCATGCATCTCACACTATTTTCCATAATTTCCTTCAAATATATTTAAGTTAACGCGCAAATTGCGAGAAATTAATTATTGTGCTTTTCAATCTGTCAATTTAAATGTTACATACTGGTTGCTATTGACGACGCGCAATTTTCAGACTTTATCGCGCTAGAGTGATAAAGTGACGGTCCTCTGTAAACATCAACTTTTCGTTGCCAATGACAAACAAAAAAGTATTCTTTATCAAGTATCTAATTACCTGTCCAAATGCGTTAGAAAAGCAATATATTTAAAACGCGATCTCACAAACATTCTGGGAAAGCACGGATTTCATTTGCGAAAATGGTCATCGAACAAAATCCAGGTTTTAATTGCTTATACCAGCAATAAAGTGTAAGACAGATAAAAGACGAGTCGTTACAAACAAATACTTTACTCCGTCAGCGTTGGTACACACCTGTAAGAACTTTTATTTAACACCTCCCAACCATTGACCTCGCTTATAACAATCCTCAGAGAACCGTTGTTCTCCGTTAACATTGCCAGAGATCCATTGATCTCTTTCATAACTATAATCAGAGATCCGTCGATCTCTATCTCAACGTTTGTCAGAGATCCGTTTATCTCTCACAACTCAACTTTTGCCAGAGATCCGTTGATCTCACAACACTCACCAGAGATCCGACGATCTCTCTCAACAGTCATCAGAGATCCGTTGATCTCACAACACTCACCAGAGATCCGTCGATCCCTCCCAACATTCACCAGAGATCCGTTGATCTGTTTCAACTTTCGCCAGAGATCCGTTTATCGCTTTCACAACCTCCATCACAGATCCATTAATCTCTCTCGTACGTTCATTTTCTTTTCTGAACTTTTAACAGCGTTCTGTAAATCTGTCTCTCCCCCTCTCTGTTACCTCTCTCTCTTCCTCTATTTCTGTCTCTCTGATTCAACATTCACTTCAACTTGCTCATTATTAGAGACCGGATTATATGCAAAGTGCATGTATTTTATTTTTTGCATATCTTTAATTATAGTCTATATGTAGACGTATTACACTAATTGAAGTTAATTAGCGCTAATTAGTGATTGCATATATTGCATATTTAGGCATTTCTATGCATATTTTTACAAAACTTGCATATATTGCATATTTTAGCTTTTTCTTCCTTTCTATTAGTAAAAATTCCTAGTAATTCCTAATGTAGAACGACAACCGACAATTCTTAGAACAATGAATCTTTTACATTGGTTTCTCTAATACTTTTTTCCAAGAACTGCACGTGTTTAATTTCGCCTAGCAGAAGGGATGTGGTAAATACGTTTTATTATTATTAATTCCCAAATAAACTATTCATTCATTGAATATTTTTGAGCGAAACAGCATGTAAATGTGTTACGTTTTTAAATACTGTGCTTACATACAATGAGTATAGCGAACAAAATTTCTTTATGGATTAAGCCATATCCTGAACTGGTAAAGGATGGCGCCAAAATATTTTGTCGAGCCTGCAATGAACTGGTAAGTTTAATTTTACCAAAAGCTTTCCGATTGTTTTTAAATTCTTTAACTTTTGATATAAAATGACAATTGTTGTTGTAGGTGTCTTCTGAGAGAAAATACCTGATTGATCAACACGCTAAAACTCCATCACATATTGCAAAATATGAAAAACTAAAGTGATCCGCATGTGTGCAGCAATCTATACGCCAATGTACAGCATCAACTTCACGAAACTCAGAGCAAGAAGAATATAATACGGATCTGTGTAACGCATTAATTTCGTCTAACCTACCATTAGCGAGATTAGACAATCTTAATTTGAAATCAGTTCTGCAAAAAAATTGCAAACATAATATACCTGACGAAATACCTTACGAAAAATTATGTCACATCTTGTACCAGCAAACAATAGATGAAATTCAACATTTGTAGGAAATAATTTATTTATATCATGGTAGATGAAAGTAGGGATAATGTGGCCGTTATATTGCCCATTGTTAATAGGAGTTCTTCATGAAGATATTGTAGGTAAATCATATTTAATTTATTGTAAAAACTTCAAAAAACAAATAATGAGACAATTGCCCAATTCGTTCAAGAAGGTTTGTCAAATTTCTTTTTACCTGGAAGTATACCTTGTGAAAAAGTTTTACTATTGTTGTCCGACGCTGCACCATACATGATAAAAGCCGCGCCAAATTTAATTTTTTTTTATAGTAACATTATTCATACCACTTGTTTAGTTCATCGGTTCAATCGTGTAGCCGAAGACATTAGGAATCAATTCCCTTTGATTAATGATTTAATTGCAATATCAAAAAAGTATTTTTAAAAGCACCTTTACGAATCCAATTTTATAAGGACCGATTTCCCGGTGTTAAGATGCCTCCTGAACCGATTATTACGAGATGGGGTACATGGTTAGAGGCTGCAATTTTTGTTGCCGATAATTCCAAGAATAAAAATGTAATTCTTGAAATCACTGCTGACTGCATTGTCTAGAAAACTGTAAAAAGATAGTAAATCAACAGAATTGCTACAAAACCTTTTGTATATTAAGTCAAATTATAGCTTTGTTTCAAGTTTCATTCGTAAACTAGAAACGCAAGAGAGCGACATCCCTCTTGGAATCAGTCGAAATAGTAAACGAATTTGATATGCTATGTAAGAAGGTTGAGGGTACAATAGGTAATTCTATATAAATTTAAAAAAGTGATAAATAAAAATGCGGGACCTCTCTGTTACCTCTCTCTCTTCCTCTATTTCTGTCTCTCTGATTCAACATTCACTTCAACTTGCTCATTATTAGAGACCGGATTATATGCAAAGTGCATGTATTTTATTTTTTTGCATATCTTTAATTATAGTCTATATGTAGACGTATTACACTAATTGAAGTTAATTAGCGCTAATTAGTGATTGCATATATTGCATATTTAGGCATTTCTATGCATATTTTTACAAAACTTGCATATATTGCATATTTTAGCTTTTTCTTCCTTTCTATTAGTAAAAATTCCTAGTAATTCCTAATGTAGAACGACAACCGACAATTCTTAGAACAATGAATCTTTTACATTGGTTTCTCTAATACTTTTTTCCAAGAACTGCACGTGTTTAATTTCGCCTAGCAGAAGGGATGTGGTAAATACGTTTTATTATTATTAATTCCCAAATAAACTATTCATTCATTGAATATTTTTGAGCGAAACAGCATGTAAATGTGTTACGTTTTTAAATACTGTGCTTACATACAATGAGTATAGCGAACAAAATTTCTTTATGGATTAAGCCATATCCTGAACTGGTAAAGGATGGCGCCAAAATATTTTGTCGAGCCTGCAATGAACTGGTAAGTTTAATTTTACCAAAAGCTTTCCGATTGTTTTTAAATTCTTTAACTTTTGATATAAAATGACAATTGTTGTTGTAGGTGTCTTCTGAGAGAAAATACCTGATTGATCACACGCTAAAACTCCATCACATATTGCAAAATATGAAAAACTAAAGTGATCCGCATGTGTGCAGCAATCTATACGCCAATGTACAGCATCAACTTCACGAAACTCAGAGCAAGAAGAATATAATACGGATCTGTGTAACGCATTAATTTCGTCTAACCTACCATTAGCGAGATTAGACAATCTTAATTTGAAATCAGTTCTGCAAAAAAATTGCAAACATAATATACCTGACGAAAGTACCTTACGAAAAAATTATGTCACATCTTGTTACCAGCAAACAATAGATGAAATTCAACATTTGGTAGGAAATAATTTTATTTATATCATGGTAGATGAAAGTAGGGATAAGTGTGGCCGTTATATTGCCCATTTGTTAATAGGAGTTCTTCATGAAGATATTGTAGGTAAATCATATTTAATTTATTGTAAAGAACTTCAAAAAACAAATAATGAGACAATTGCCCAATTCGTTCAAGAAGGTTTGTCAAATTTCTTTTTACCTGGAAGTATACCTTGTGAAAAAGTTTTACTATTGTTGTCCGACGCTGCACCATACATGATAAAAGCCGCGCCAAATTTAATTTTTTTTTATAGTAACATTATTCATACCACTTGTTTAGTTCATCGGTTCAATCGTGTAGCCGAAGACATTAGGAATCAATTCCCTTTGATTAATGATTTAATTGGCAATATCAAAAAAGTATTTTTAAAAGCACCTTTACGAATCCAATTTTATAAGGACCGATTTCCCGGTGTTAAGATGCCTCCTGAACCGATTATTACGAGATGGGGTACATGGTTAGAGGCTGCAATTTTTGTTGCCGATAATTTCCAAGGAATAAAAAATGTAATTCTTGAAATCACTGCTGACTGCATTGGTCTAGAAAACTGTAAAAAGATAGTAAATCAACAGAATTGCTACAAAACCTTTTGTATATTAAGTCAAATTATAGCTTTGTTTCAAGTTTCATTCGTAAACTAGAAACGCAAGAGAGCGACATCCCTCTTGGAATCAGTCGAAATAGTAAACGAATTTGATATGCTATGTAAGAAGGTTGAGGGTACAATAGGTAATTCTATATAAATTTAAAAAAGTGATAAATAAAAATGCGGGACCGGTGTGAACTTGGCAAGCAACTTTATTAAAAAAAAATAAACGTAGTACGGTTCGATTGTACTTCCTTTGTACCCGTTTGTACCACCTTCAGTTTCGTTTGTACCTCAAAGGTTAAAAAAATAGAAAGGGTTAAAAAAAAATTTAGCAAGCAAGTACAAGATATTCAAAAACGGACAACGCCATTCGAAAGAGCATTGTTTGTACCCGTTTGTACCTCCATTTAAATCGTTTGTACTTCCACCAAACCGGAAGTAGAAACATTTGAAAATAAGTAAGTTGGCGAGAGAAATTTCGCTCATTTTTGAGATATCGGAAAACGGCCAACGCTATTCAAAAGAGCATCGTTTGTACCCGTTTGTACCTCTTTTTACATCGTTTGTACTTCAACCAAACCGGAAGTAGTGACAATTCAAAATATGTCAAAGAGAGAAATTTGGGTATTTTTAAAGATGTCAAAAAACGGCCAATGCTATTCGAAAGAACATCGTTTGTACCCGTTTGTACCTCTTTTTACATCGTTTGTACTTCAACCAAACCGGAAGTAGTGACAATTCAAAATATGTCAAAGAGAGAAATTTGGGTATTTTAAAGATATCAAAAAACGGCCAAGGCTATTCGAAAGAGCATTGTTTGTACCCGTTTGTACCTCTTTTACCATCGTTTGTACTTCAATCAAACCGGAAGTAGTGACAATTCAAAATTTGTCAAAGAGAGAAATTTGGCTATTTTTTGAGTTATCAAATGAAATGTAATCCATTTCTTAATGCGATCTGCTGCCACTACTGTAAGGAAAGGTTTTGATCTCTGTCTTAAATCTTTCACTTCATATCTATCGTTACTTAAAACCTCTTAAAAACACTGAAAGGACCCTATATTGGAATGAATTTTTTTGCTTGAACCCGTTGCTGCCTTGCTGGTGATTTCCACCATAACCAAGTCTGCCTCATAGTACTTATCTGCATATCGTCCTCTCTTATCGTATCTTTCTTTCTGTTCTCTTTGATCTTCCGTTAGGTGCTGTAATATTTTTTTCGTAATTTTGTTATACTTATCTATCTTGTGTACCTCGTTTTTTTTAGATCGTTCAATATCCATGCTACAGTTACATGCTTAATATTATATCCAATCAATGCCTCCATAGGTGTAGCGTTGTTTGCTGGCCTTTTCCTTTTCTGGCATTCGATAAGATCGCTATGTTACAAGCGTATCTGTAGTGGTCTTAATTTCCATCTTAACAGCTTTCGTTTTATCAAGAGTTGCGATGGAAAAAGTAATATAATTTCACGATATCGCTAATACAGAGTTATTTATAGGTTATTATCAACAACATCAACAACATTTATAGAGAAACTTTTCAAAACTGGTAATGTTCGAAGATAAACATTGTTTTGTTATATTAACATTATATGTTCCTGATCTACCTACTATTAAATCATGCAAAAGTTTATCATTGTTGACTTCTATCACATTAACATTCACTATTATTTGCATTACTTTAAGAGTTACTTTTGCAATTTGAGAGCATAAAACACTAGATTCAGAACAACTTCGTAAAAGTAAGTCACTAGATTCTCTATTAGAAACCTTAAACTTTTTGCTAAAGACATCTTTATAAGAGTGTTCGTATCAATGAGACATGCACCCCTATAGCCGTTTACGTACGAAGTTTTCATACATGTTTACTTTTCCAGCATTTGCACTAACCACATTTGTAGATTTTCTTTGTGTGTCGCAGGATCCCAAAGGACAATTTGCGTTCTTATGACCAAGCTTTTTACAATTATAACATTCTATTCGCGGTTTGTCACATTCTCTCGCAAATTATTACATAATATACTTGTCTTAGAACTTTGTTCTTTATTTCTGGTTGCTTTATCATCGTTCATATTATATACCGCGTGTTTGTAATCACTTATTGACCCTGGGGGAGGATAACCACTATTTGCTAAATTTCTATCGTTCGTTGTTGGCATTCGTTTGCATTAATTTTTTTTTTTGCTGTTAAGGTAATTTATTTGAATAAAAGATATTATTTTTAACTGTAATTTTTCAAATTGTAAGAAATGTTAATTTTTCCTGAGAGATATTAACATTTTTCATGGTAAAATTACAATGTCAGAGATTTTTTCTAAGAAACACAAATTTTCCTATAATATTCACGTAAAATACTTATATTATGGGAAAATTTCTAACATTTTGACATTTTTATTAAATTTGTTTTTCATTTACCCCAAGTCAGTACGGAATTATCAAAAAAGTGATTTTTATCAGAAAAAATACCTAATTTTTTAATGGGTAGTCTAGTACTTGGATGGATAACTGACAATGCTGCGGATGACAGTTATTTTTATTTAAAATGCGTTATAACAATTATAGACGTTATGAAATTCCGACAGCCCAATGCCTTCTATTAAAAAATCGTTTTCTCCATTAGTTGCAGTTTTTAATCTTTTTCTTTAACTCTTTCAAATGTTCTTTTAGTTTTTTAAAAGAAAGCATATTAGGTTTGCTTTACCCTACTTGGCAAGTAATGTTGCAGATATCCCAGTAATATTACATTATTTACTAGACAGCGACGTTAAACAAAAACATGTTACTGAAATTTTGCAGCAACATTAAATAATGATAGAAATATTGCAGGCAATTACAGTAACATTTCAATGTAATCAGGAAAAAATATTTTAAAACAATGTTGCAAAAACAAAGACTTTGTTGTCAAAAATGTTGAGGCAATATTTAGTTGTAACATTGCCATATTGACAAGGTGAATCATTACAAGGAATGTTACAACATTTGCGCTTGTAACATTAACATATTTACATTTTATAAAGTGTAAGATAGGTAGGTATATATGTTTCCGCAAATTTAGAATTTTGAAAACACAAAACTAATGGAGCAAATTTTCTCTATAAAGTAAATAATGGCGATGAAATTTTTTAACATTTTTTGTAGCCTATAATAATCATGTTAGTGGGGTTGTGGTTGCGCACTGCGCACTTGTAAAAGTTAGTATCGCTTGCATACACGAGTTGGCGTCAACCTGTGAACCCCCTCTTTCACAATATACGGTAATCGTGACTGGACAGGGCGTGGATAGGACCATCTTGGGATTGTGCGTCGCAATTGTTTTGATGAGAAAAAATTCCCGTCAATAATGAATCAACATTATCAGGTAAGTTTTATTTATAATGCTAAAGTAGGTATGTCGATCCTTTCAAATTCATCGAAGATCTTTAAGGCAGATATATATTATGTATATCATAACCTATATATGTTATAGTAAAACCTACCTGTTGTGCTATAAAGATGAGCAATGTCACGTAATGTCATTCTGAGAATTGATAGTAATTCTTGATCAAATACAAATTTTACAATAATTATAAACAGTGTTATATATAAAATATGCAGCTTATCCTCAATTTTCATATAAATAAAATAGTTTTCTGATCTCTATTTTTGACGGTGTCTTTTTTTTAATTTCAGAGAGAATTAGAAGAAATATTGTACTCACAGATACAGAATACGAAATAACTGTCATGGAATGGTTTCGTAATGCAAAACAAAGATTTGATAGAAAAACAGCAAAATGCTCAAAGGAAGAAAATGCATTCGGGGCGTTTTTCTTACGTGTTGTGAGTTTTTGTTTAGATTCTATTCATGTTAATTTATGTGCCCCATAATCTGTTTCCAATACTGAAGGTTATTAAAATGGAATTTAATGTACTTTTTTTTTAATCAATAAATGCCTTTTTTGTCTTCTGTAAGCAGCATTTTACTTTTTAAAGTATTTATTAATGTATTTCGTTTACTTAAATAGCTATTCATAATATTATTCATAGTATTACTATTTAGTTTTTACATAGAACTATATGATATATGATTGACTATTTTAATGTATCTGCAAAAATAACTACAAAAAAAAACTTATAATGTTATATTATAAAAATGTCTTATCCATTATATTTTTCTGGCATTAACGTTTAATGTTAATATTGTAATTATAGTAAGTGAAGATAAGTTCGTATAAACAGAGGGGCCCGATCTATCGAGGGTAACATGAAATTATAATATTAACATTCAATTTCAATAAGACTGATTGAGATTATGTTTTATATTAATTAAATATAACCTCAACATCATGTTTCTTGTATAATGCAGGAAGAACTTTTGGAGTAAATAAAAGATCCTAATAGAAACATTAGTGTAGATATATTTATAGAAACATTTAATTGCCACACTGTATCAATATTTCTCTTTAACATATGAGGAATGTTACGGAAGAGCTATACTTCAACATTAATCGTCATGTTAAAGTAATGTTACTCGAAGACTTCGTATTAACATTACTGGGAAATATTATTTCGTAATATCGCTTAGGCGGACATTAAACAGTCGTAGAAATGTTACTGTATGTGGTACATTGTATATATTTTTGTAACATTTCGCGTTACAAGATAACATTTAGACAACGTTATAGTCATGTTATGTTGCCAAGTGGGACGCCTTTGGATATATCCTATATCCCTGAAATCAAAAATTAGTTTCTGCCACATATTCTCCTAGTAGGTGCCTGCGTCATATTAATTACTCTTATTCTTTGAAAAAAAAATATTCTATACATTCATTAAACGTGATTATACGTCAAAGAATTTATTGTTACTATGAAATCGTCAATCATCGAGGTTTTAATTGCTTATACCAGCAACAAAGTGTAAGACAGTGTAACGGTTATTTTCATTTGAGCAACGGTGTATATAGTATTATCATGTGCTTGTAATTTAATTTTTTAAATACATCTGATTTTATACTATTAAAAGTTGATTAATGTCACTTAACGTTTATTTGATTGTGCAGTTTTGTTTCATGTTTCTTTGGATCATTGTAAATAACAATTTTTTTGCGCGAGGATTCGAGGCTCGCATAGAAATTCGTTCTTTTCGGGCGTAGTTGTTGCAAAGCGTAGACGGTTTTGTGTGAAGCTTAAAAGATCTAGGTAATAAATTCAATTTAGTTATATATTTTTCTAGTAAATTCACATCTTGAAATCACAAACTATAATGAACTTTTTTACTTTTGCACATTTTATTATTTTAAACTATATTTTACAATTGTTAATATTAATATGTTACATTTTTTTGCGAAGAGCACACGGTAATAACTTATTACGATTTTTAGGCTTTTTCTTCTTTTTTTCTTTGGAGAATTGGTTGCATTATACATTGCTAATTTTTGCTTCTCGTAATGTAATGAGACCTGGAAATGGTCCAGCATTAAATATATGGAATTTTATCACGATATCTACCTGGAGATTGGTCCGAGACTTACATTTCCGAAATTTGTGAGCCCGTACAAATTACAAGGTGAAGAATATCCACCAGGAGTACTCGGTGAACCACGACGTCTCTGGAAGGTAACTCATGCACACATCTGCCGAGGTAGGATATCTCCATATTATTGTCTTCGTTGAAAGAAATCGCAGGACATCCATTTAGTTTGTCTCATTTTTCTATATTTGCTTCGTTATGTACTTATTTCTCGTTAGTACCAGTTTCGTTGTTCGTTTGTGTAATTAAGACTTTGTTTGTTATTTTGCCACGCCGTGCTGTACATATTTATTGTTCTTAATACTTGTAGTACTCATCAGAATTTATTAGCTACCTAAAAGAAATTTAATAGTGTTAATTATTTACAAATTTAATTTAGTCATTTGCAAATTTTTGTTAGTAAATCAAGCGACACCATTTATGTACACTTCTCACAGGAAAAATCGGGACACCAGCAATTCAGAATTTAAATTTTCTTGATTGTAAATGCAACTTTCGGAGGACGTATTCACTTATCATAGCCATAAATCACTTAATTATGTATATTACTGCGATCAAAGGTAACGATTTAAACAGAAAAATAAATATATAAAGAGAAAAAGGTTTATGTATAGAATAAACAAATCGGAGTTTCGGTGCCGGCGTTTCCTTTAGAAATACCAATGAAAAAAGAATACATAATAACAAAAAGAACTCTTGAATAGACGGTTTCATTTAGAAATATATATGTATTTAACTTGTTTGATGTTATGTAGAGATAATTCTTTTTTAAGAAAACATGTGATGGGATTTTATTATTTAATATTATGTTACTTGTTAGTGCTGCTTTGATATTAGTTACTTACTTTGATTTATGCTCGCGAGTATTAGTCTAGCAATAGACAAATATGTCAGTCAGCCTCCTCAGTTTTGGGATATTATGATTTTCACAGATTTATTCACTACACTATTATTGATGTATTAATTACTATTGTTGTTTAATATTCCTAAATATTGTATTACTATAAAGTTTTCTTCTATCTATAAAAAAATACCAAAACCAGGTTTAAGATTATTTATAAAATTCTTAAATAAAGCAATTAAGTTCGCAAAGTATTCGTTCGTATTTTCAGGAAATATATCCTAGCTATCGCCTGTGTAATCTGACGTCGTTGATCTATTTTCTTGACATATGGCCGACACTGGGTCTCTTTACAAACTGTCTTTACGTAGCACAGGTTTATTAACAATTATTTAAAATATTATTGGATTTATAATAGATAACAAACATTGTAAGAAAGCATATTGTTCGTCAATCTTAGTTAGTGCTAAAATATTTATTTTTGAATTTGATACATTTAATACTTTTTCGTTGCTACTGCCTGAAGCTGTGTTACAGACCAAAAGTGTTAGCTATATTTCAATAAAGTAGAACGACATTGGATTACACAGGCGATAGTTAAGGTATATTTCTTGAAAATACAATAAACGGAGGGTTAATAAAATAAATAATTTCTTTGCGAAATTAATTGCTGTAAAAATGTTGTAAATAATCTTAAACTGTTTTTGGTAATTTTTTAAAACATTGAAAAATATTTTGTAGTAATACAATATTTAAGAATACTAAACAACAACAATAATGAATACATCAATAATAGTGTAATTAATCAATGTGAAAATCACATTCTTCAAAAACTCAGGAGGATTGACATATTGTGTATTGCTAAAGCAATACTCGCGAGCATAAATCAAACTAAGTAACTAATATCGTAGTAATAGGTAATACAATTTTAAAATTCCATCGCCATATGTTTTCTTAAAAAAAGAATTGTCTCTACACAATATCAAACAAGTTAAATACATATATGTGTATTTCTAAATGGTGCCGTCTACTCAAGGGGCCTTTTATTTGTTATGTATTTCTTTTTGCATTAATATTTCCGTATTCCTTATTTCTAAGGAAACACCGCCACGGAATTTCCAATGTGTTTATTTAATATAAAACCTTTTTCTCTATATATATTCTGTTTAAATTTTTAGTCTTTACGTTTGATCGCAATAATACACACAAAAAAGTGATTTATGGCTTTGATAAGTGCATATATCCTCTGAAAGCTGCATTTACACCCAAGAAATTTTAAAATTCACTATTGCTGGTGTTCCGATTTTTCCTGTGAGAAATGTACTTTTATGGTACATCTTCATTATTATTTAATTTAACTCATAACAACGTGACGTGCCAATTGGTACCTATATTATTTGTATTTTATTATAATTTAAACGCCTTAGATAGTTATACACTTTGGCAGGGGATAGCAGCTGTTGTCGCGTTGCCGTGTGAAATCTGAAAGAATAACGAGCATTAGTATTTTCCTTACAATAATATAGAGCCAATACTTATCTTTCTTTATTTTTGTATTTTAAATTTAATCTTACTCTGTTTACTATTGCTGATGCACGTCAACTCATTGCATATGATTGTCAGATTGTAATTTTCACTTTTATAATTATTTGAAATCCATTTCGTTGCTTTTCAAACTATTTTGAATATTTTTACATTTATATATTTTAAACATTATATTATTAAACTTTATTTTGAATAAAATTCTTGTTGTTTGCTGAACCCTGGCTTCCTCGCTATTGGCCACAGCTGGCACCCTTTTTAGAAAAAAGCAAAACAAATCAAGAACCCACGCCCTTGCTCACGAGCGGCCGGACCATCACACCGATATTTGCTGGACTATCTGGCAAGTTCGAGTGTTGCAACAGATAAAAGACCAGTCATTACAAACAAAGACTTTACTCCGCCAGCCTTAGTACACACCTGTAAGAATTTTTATTTAACAAGCACGTTACTACACCAAAAAAATACAATACTCTTTATTGATGTTGCAGTCACTATGTATCCATAATAACAATAATTTATTGTTACTATGAAATCGTCAACTACTAAAATTGTAAATACGTCAATAACAGCAGCCCTGAAGCTGACCTTGCGAATGTAGACGAAACACGGTTCCAGTCCGGAATTCTAGAAGAGTTGGAAGAGTATGTAGCATGTTTTACCTGACTTTGTACTGTTCTACTTGGTTGTTATTGATTGTTCAATTGGAAACACTTTAGGTTATTACTTAGTAATCTTTAATGATTAACACTTAGAACACGCAATCGTACAATAATTATACAAACGTATATCACACGTATACCGTACATCAACTGACAGTTAAGAGTTCGAGCCGTTCCTAACCTAAGTTATTATTGGCGGTAAATACAAAATATGAGCTAACAGACATTACAGACTTGTTCAGAATTTACTGATATTTCCAAAAATGGAATAATAACCCGGGTATTGTATTTAAGAAAACAAAATTTAAGGCTGTATATAGCGAGATTAGGAACCACCATAAACAAATGCCAATAATTTTACGTTATAGAGAAATCATAAAATCTCGCACAAATTTATAAAAAAATCATATCTGTTACTGTTTAGAAGTTATAGAGACATTCTCTCATCCCTGCGAAACACCCTGTACATACCGTTTTAATATATAAGTTTTACAATCATTTTTATTCTATGTTATTTAATAAATATTACTTTTATTACCAATTGAAAATTATATCTTTCTGCCAATATTTACGACATCAATCAGAGATATTAAAATAGGGTTTAAAAACAGAAAAACAGGGATTATTAAAAAAAACGTTTTTTTAGTGTTTTATTATTAAACAGAACGTTTTTTTTAGTGTTTTTATTGATCATGAATCTCAACAAAAATAGATAACAAATATTTAATTCTATCTAGTTAATTAGGAGAATGCTAAATAATAAGTAACGAAATGTAAAAAAATATATGAATCAATCAAAAAAATAAAACTTGTGAAAACAGGTATTAAAATAATTAATAATAATAATTTCTTAATTCTTAATAAATATTTAGCATACAGAAAACCTGCTTTTTAATTTCAACTTTTTACTAGATATGTACTTCAATTTCTTCAAAATAGTACATAATTTATTTGTTTACTCAGTTGTTATAATGATTTAATTGTGGTTTTACATTCTTAATTAAAAAATATTTTTTGCTATTGCAAAATATCCTACTTATAACTATTCATTTTACACGGATGAAAAACAAGATGACACTACCTATATATTTGTTTTATGTGTGTATTTTAAGGAGTTTTAATTTATTATTTGTAAACACAGATTAATTAACTTAGACGACAAATAAAAAAAAACGGTAACACAACCTATATTCAAAAGGCTTAATGGAATTAACACTGAATGTAACGCATTATGTTCGTATAAACTCATTAAAATATACAAACTATAAACTCTTCACTCTTCGAGTACTTTTCATTAAGATAAATAAAGCCGTACTAGTTTACATTCATGAAATTTTTGTGCACCATATGGTCCGTTTATGCAACACAGCGCGCGGTTCAGCTTTGTGTCACAAATCACATACTATAATTATTTGATTAATAGTATTTGTCCTTCTAATCGGGCAACCAGAAAAACATGACCGATTACACAATCGTTACCGCATCGTAGATAAACTACGCGTAAACAAAGAGCATCATTGATCGGTCGATATCAGTCCGTCGCTTTCGAAATTCCCACCTCAGGTGTCGACAGCGCCGTCTGGACGTACGTTTGCCGAACTCCCGGACCCGATTCCAGACCGAGAGAGTCAATGTAAAAAATTTAGCCGTCCAAAGCAGGACATTTACTCGTTAAGTATTCGTTATGAATAAGCGGTGCGTTTTGTAAGGACCGAAACACGCCAAAAAGGACATACGAACGAGACAGATCGGTAGTGTGGTTTAATTTTAGTGATATTAACACGGGTTTTTGGACGCCCACGGTCAGACAATGTTAGTTTTTAAGGTGCTTAGTGTATTTCTGTTGGGGCACTGCCTCGCCGAGCAGATATTTGACGGTAAGAACACCTTCACCGTACTTACTTTCCGTAGCAGTGATATTACCTTAGCGAACTGGTTGCTATCGGGGGGCCTGAATGTCGTGCCTTGCACCTGTGACGTTCGCCCCTGTTTGAGGCGAAACGCCCGGCGCTTGCAGCGGGGTGATGCGCCCCATTATAATTTTATAGATTTATCGAATTGTTCTCGCAAAGTATTCGCATTAATAGGGCCCGTATACCTGGCGCGTTCAAATGCGAGACAGGTGTATTTCTCTGTCTTACGACGGAGAAAATGGCGTCTCTTTCACCTCTGCCGAGCTCAACACGCTTGAATTTATTGTCCCGCCTGTGCATAATCGCTTTCCGATACTACTAATAAACATGACGGTGAAATTACATCGCAATTGATTTTTTCCTTTAGCAGCCGTGAGGATTTCTAGTTGGGCTTTCTAAGTACATAACTAAATCGATATGAAGTAAATTGTAATATCGACTTTACTTTAGCCGGTCTTTATATTCCCTCACTTCTACCTTTCTTGTGTTATGCTCTTTATCTCGAGAGTCTTTTGTGCCGGTTTCATGCAAGGAGAGATCTAACAAAACGAATAGGGAAATTAAGGTCTCTTTGTATACTTTGCGGCAAATCCTCTTAATGCATTCATCATTAGGTAAATTTCAATCATCTTATTTTCCTGTTTATCGAGAATAAGACCTTTAATTCATTTAAATTAATTTTACAAAAAGGTGATAGTTTATGAATATAATATTTATTTTTATTTCGTTAATAGATAAATCATCGTTTTAAATAGAATCTAAACAAAACGTATCATGTGAACATTTGTAATTTATTACGTAATACCTAAAAAAAAAAATGTTATACTCTGACAAGTGCATATTACAGAGGAAAGTTATGCATAATTCATAATTGATAGCGTGCCATGAAACTTGCGAGAAATATCAAGGCGAAACAAATGTCAAATCATTCGAATGTCAAAATTGGTAAAATATATAAATCATTTACTTATTTTAAACTTTATTTCTTAGCGTAGTACGGAAAAAAATATAAGAAATTTTCATTATTATTGTTCGAATGTAAATTACATTTCGGGTAGACATATTAAACCTCTAACCTAAAATATGGTGAATGTAAGCTTCTCCATATTAGGACATAAATTCAGCTCGTGGGTGTGTTATACGACTAAAGTAAGAGTAGAAATAAATTAAAGCCGAACCTCGATCCTTGTCTGTTAACGTTATAGGTAACGCAGAAACATTTTAATCACGTTTTTCATATGGCCCTCATAACATTATTTTTATCTGACGTTAGCGGCTCGATGCAGAGATGTAATCTTAAATATGTAGCTATATGGGATTACGTAACGTGGCAGCATAGAAGCTGGTTTTCATAAAATTACATGTGCTGCATGTTGCAATGTAGGCAATTGTCAGGGAGAAAACGACAGCGTTGTACAAGGGGAAGGGATTTGTCGAAGCTGCAAAATACATTATACCATGTGATTCAAAATGATTGTCGTAAGAAAAAAACTGTTTTCCGGAAAAAATTATCTGTACTTATTACCAATTTAATGAGCGAAGTTAGCTACATACAAATTTCATACATTAAATGAATTTTCTTGACATTTAGCGACATTGGCGTGCGTGTTGTAGTATCTTTCGCTTATTTATCTTACAATTTTTTTTCAAATCGTTTATATTTACATCTAATATCACCAATAATAGTATTTCTGAATACTGTAAGAAAATAAGGGAATTTATCTGTGGTAATAGCTCAACAAACAGGTAAAAAATATTAAACAAATTTTATTACATTTTATAATTTTATACTCTTATCATACACTTCAGCGCAATGAGCTGTCAAAAGAAAGTTACATTTTCATCCCTATAAAGTTTCTACGGTACAGGAATTATTACCATTAGATTACGATAGGCGATTGGAATATTGTCATTGTTTAATAACAATTTAAGGGACGATGACTTGCTAAACAAATCATTTTTCTCGGATGAAGCCTGGTTTTATCTAACAGACTATATCAATTTACAAAACTATTGTATCTGGTCTGCAGAAAATCCACACGAATTTCGAGAAACGCAATTGCATCCGTAGAAGTTGGAGTTTGTTAGCTATGTCCAGTAATGAATAATAGGGCAATTTTCTTCGAGGAAACTGTAACAGCCCAACGTTACCAACAGATGTTGGAATTGTTTATTGCAGAGTTACAAGAAAATGAGCTTGACGCAGGTTATTTTCAGCACGATAATGCTCCAGCACATACTGCTCGACAAACCTGCCAATATCTTCAACAGTTTTTTGCTGACAGGTTCGTTAGAGCACAAAAATGGCCACCAAGATTGCCTGATCTAACCCCATTAGATTACTTCATGTTCGACTATCTAAAAAATAGGATCTATAGAAACCGCATGCATACCATAGAAGAACTGAGAGATGCAGTTTTGTCACTTAATAATTATACTAATTGTATGTTATAATTTAAAGTAATAAATAAATTAGTTAAACACCAGTTAGTACTGAATTGTAAAATCATAATTTAGTAAAGTTAAATTAATGACATTTCATTTACAAGCAGAAACACCAATCCATAGTCGTTTATATAATGCGAGTTCAAATATAGGTTACGTTTTCCTTATTTATGACAGATCCGTTTACTTTCTTATGTTCCAACACTGACTTAGTTCAAACCTTCATTACAAACACGCGGCATATGCCTACACCCTGTTACTATCTATAGGAGCGGAATTGACAATCATTTTGAATCTCTGTGTATAGGTATTTATTTCAAATAACTTATATATTTAATTTAGCGCATTTGTTTATTTGGTTATATAATGAAATTCTGGAAAATTATTTAATGCAGGCAAACATTAGTTAAATGGTACCAGGTTGTCACAAAATGTAAAGCTTCCCTTCAAATATAACTACAGCTAATTTTATTCAAATAAGCATACCGCCTTCAACTGAATAATTTATTTCAAATACCGAATAAATATTTCTTTGATTTGGTAATGCAAGTTGAAAATATAACAAAAGATTGTTCGACCACAATGCCAGCATCTTTAATTTAATTGCTTACTATATTTAAATCAGTATAATCTAGTTTGTTAAAACAATTGTCTAAAATTGACAAATTGTTTGAAGGAAACAGATATTTGCTGCGCATATACTGACATGCCGCTTAGTTGGGTTAATTATTATTTTATTGAACAGTCTTTTTCTGCGTGCACGTGTGTCTATTTCTGACAGGAATACTCCTTGATATTTTGTGGAACAAATTAGGTTTCAAATGTCATTTCTATTGTGTATTTTGGTTTTGCCAATCGCTAAATCTTTTCGTTAGAAGAACAAAACAAGATGTTAAAGGTGAAACGATTTAAAATGCTTTTTGAATGATAATATGAAGAATATTTTGAAAACAAATATAATTTATGATTTCTGCATCATTAAGAAAAAAAGACATAAATTGCAGTTAATGCATGGAAAAAAAAGTTGTTCTCAAAAAACCAACCATTGTAGAACAGTCAACTACAATTTGTCGTGGGAATACGACTGGCTACAGCTTATATAAATTTTTACGACACGATTGTAGCTAACAGATTGTATTTCTATTAAATACAATATTGTTGTAAAAATTACTGAAAAATTTATTCCAAACGTTGACACAATAGTGTATAAATTTTGTTTACATATATTATATGAAAAATCACCTTATTAGGAACCAAATTTAATATAAATTTTCTTACTATTTACTACAGTTCTGTGTGAAAAGAATACAACAATATTACTCTAGTGATTGCTACAAGTGTGTGTATAACTACCATACGCTTTCAAGGTAAAATCATACATTATTGTTTCAGATAACACTACAATTTTCTAGTAAGGAATACCAGGTGTTGTATCAATAATAACACATTTAAATGCAAAATTTTATTTATATACAAATAAATAATATAATATTAAAATATAACAGTGTGATAAACCATATGTTTATGGCACATTTTTTATACATGCGTAAAAAATACAAAAAACTTCAACAACACACCATTTAGGTATCTAATCGAATATAATACATGTGTCACCAGGAAATAAGTTTCAAATCAGCAATAACTCGTGGTATGATGCGCAGGCGCATATGACGTGACTCTGATTTGGTGACCTAATTGTGTTTACATATAGAGTTCAGAAGATACCTGTACAATTGAAAAGTATTCCTTGAACTTGGGCTCGGCTATTTTTCGAACACCCAATACAGGAGAAGCTCCTTAATGTCATCTGAAGTTAAATTCTTGAAGCCTTCTTCATTTACTTCGTTATCTAAAACAGAAATGAGTTAAGGTTAGATAACACGAATGTGTTCTCTATCATAAGCAATTGGAAATAGCGTAGAAATTATACTCTTAGTTATTCTTAAGAAGAATTGATAGTAAAATTTGAACCACCACCCACTATAAGTTACACACCCAACAAGATACAGCCACAAGTAGAAATATTTACTTATTGTTAAATTACATTAAATTTATATCGTTTTCAATTAAGACAAATTACAATTACAACAGTATTAACCCAACACAATCCTTTTAATGTTTTGGTGTGAGAAAACTCAGATGCTTAACTTTAATCGGAATATCGAGCATTTTGACTGCTATCGCATAGTTAATATCTATGGATGTTTAGATTAGAGGATGAAGTTAATTCGTTTTGTAAATTGAGAAAACTGATTTGTTTCTTTTGCAGAAAAGAGTTGAAGTTGAGTTAAATATTTGATTTCTTAAATTTAGAAACCTAATTTATTCATATCACATTCTATATTCTAAACTTAAGCATTCTAATAGTTTGAATTAAATAAAACATCTTTCATTCATTGTGTGGAACGACAATCTATTTATTTTTGGGCAACGTTATCTTGGATACTAAAGTGATACGTACTATTTAACTAGTGAAATAACAATTGGTTTCGTAATTTAGCTTATAATTTTGCAAGAAGTATAACACACAATAAATAATTAAACATATATTATTTTTATCTCCACTTTTACATTGCTTGTGCATAGCGTACGAACTTCCTATGATCCCGCTCGCTTACACCGAGAGAAAAAAAGTGTTGTATTAACTAATAAAATGGTGTATTGAACACTTTTTTCTTTTTCAATATGAGCAATGATATCTCAGTGTTAATGCAATACGTAAAAAAATGTTAAATTGCGTTAGTTAACTGAATAATAATAAATGCTATAAGAAACACACTACGCGTGATTCTTTGAACATCTACTTAATTTTCCATTAACAATTTCTACCTGCTAATTGAATAATACAACAACATTATCCCAACACAGTTACTTGTTGTAGACACACGAAGTAATAATTGTCTCTATAATTTTATAATATTGGTTTAGCACTATAAAATGTTGATTCAAAACTTATAAGGTAAAGTCAGGTAAGTGTGTAGTAAAAATTGCATAGTGCGAAGAAAATGTAACACTGTTCATATAATAAGACATTTTGATAAATTTTACACATAGAAGTACGTAATATATTCTCAGTTGAAAGTCTTCAATAGATACACCTTTTATAATTATCAACGGTTTACTAGAAAAAAAAGAAATTTTAAACACTGTCAATACTACACACTTACCCAGCAAAATGGGGCAAGTGTGTAATCGTTCCGCATTTTATATATTAATAGCATTATTCTTTAATTCGGCCAAGAGTGTAATACTAAACTGATGCCTGTTTAGTAAGGTATGATATATTCACAAGATATTCAAGTTATTACACGTTAGGAGATGCGAACTTTTGTTTGTAAAACTAGTATGAAGTTTAGTACATTAGTATTATAACAAGAGGACGTCCGTATTTCAATTTTAAAAATAAATATAAACAAACTACACATTTGCCCCGGTTACACACTTACCTGACTTTACCTTATTGTTTCATTTAACCTACCTGTAGTATTCATCGAATGACTATTTGCATGTAATTCAACACCTTTAGGTGGTTATACGAAAAAGATTTTCTTGTTAGTGGAACCATTTTCGATTTTTGCTTAAAATCACGTTACTGATCGGGCGAGTTTTTAATTTCATCGATGGATCCATCGATTACTGTATCATTACTGTATTAAACAGAGATATACTGTAATCGATGGATCTATCGATGAAATTAAAAATCCGCCCGCACATTCAGCAGTTAGTCCATTGATAGCAACGCTTAGCTATATATTGCCTAATTAGGAAGAAATAGTAGGTAATAGAAGAATAACATTTACGGCATTATATACTAAACTTATATTAGCTTAATAACATAACTAAACAATTATAAAAGTTTTATTCATACATTTGAAAGGAAAGCACAATTTGACGTTTCATAATAAATCATTAATAACAACATTTAACCAAAATTCGTTATCAGCATTTACCGATTTCGTAATACTACCCACCAAATAATCATTATTTTCAACGGAATTTTTATCATATTAGTCGATTTACTTAAACAATTAGGGGCAAAATGATTTTTACGATTACATTTATCACATATTTTACCATAAACTGGACAACTGTTTTGCACATGCGTAAAATTACAACGTGTACACCGACCTGTTCTAGAATTGTTCGAATCCGTTACAAACGATCTTATCTGAAGTTGCCGCACACCTCCTTCCAATGATCTTCCATCCTTGTGCGGCCCTTGGGTGAAACGTGTCTTCTGTCTTGCTCCTGCATCCGGCTGTCGATCGATGTGTTTTCCAGCGTAATTTCAATATTATTTAAAATTTCTCGAACTTCCTTTCCTATATAATGTACCAGCGTCGCTGCTTGTATTTCGGCTGTTTTCCCACTGCAACCACTCGCGGTAGAATATAATTCCCAATCTTCTTTTAATTGCCTCTATTTTTTTGCTAGGTCGCCCTCCATTTTCATCTTCTCGGGTTGAGTATATTCTCCATTTTGTTTTGTTCCTTTCTGATACATTTTTTTTTATAATTTGTTGCACTCTTTCTTCCTTTCACTGATTTTTTTTGTATTTTGTTTGTTTTTATTCTGACTGCGCCATGTTATATGTATATGCTGCGCGATGGGTTTTGATTATCTTTATTATTCAATATTAATGTTACAGAAACTTACAAACATAGATCTTATTGCTACGGAGGTTGGATACTGACTGACTATACGCATGTGCGATCACCTATAGGTAATAGTATAAATATTACATTTCATTGAATTAACACCGATAGTAAATATTTAAAGAACACCTTTTTCAAATGTCAAATCGACAATTTGTGGGATTAAACCAACAAGATAAAATATTGGTTACGCCTGAACACTATAATCTTGTTAAATTAACTCTAAATGTGCAACAATATAAATATGTTTGTTTCAAATAGGTGCATATGATTCACTTAAATGCAACATGGTTAAATCAATGCTCAAATTCGTGACACTACGAAAAATGTTGAAATAACCATTTCATTTCTCTCAGTGTACAATCACACAGTATACCTATAAATGATTTGGGTATATCCATTCTACTGCAAACAAAAAAAAAACGTTAAAATAGTAACCTCTAATCAACAAAGCAACAAGATGATACATAAATCAAATTACGGCGGCTGGTTTTCCTCTATACAGGCAAATTTTGGTTTGGCGTTGAAATAACTTGTGCAATTTCTTTGAAATTTGAATATAGAATTTTTATTGGCCACTATCTAAAACTGGGTTTAAATGACACCTAGTGGCACGTTTAGGTATTTATTGGAATTCTTCTACAATATAATATAAAATATATTTCAAGAAATATAAATTTGTTAATGGGAGACAATGCCGGCATTCTGAGTAGGAATACGATACATATCAGTAAGCGTTTCCACTACACGGTGATGACCGTTCCGTAATATGTTACTAATGTAGTGTTAACGCTTTTGATTCGAATTGTCAACAGTTCCCAAACCTCTTGGGAACTGTTACGTATACCGCCATGTCTCTGTAGAATGCCGTTACATATATTGCCGATATATATATATGTGCCTACTTATGCCATGCTATAATATTAAACTTTCAATTTGTCTGACGAGTGCAGGTATCTCATTGTTAGCTTTTATTTTACTATTCTAATTCGCTATTGGTGTATTTGAATTAGACCACTTATTTAGAAACAAAAATATCGAAAAAAATAGGTAGTTTATGTCAAAAATTGCCACAGTTGACAGAGTTGTTAATGGGAGACAATGGCGGCATTCTGAGTAAGAATACGATACATATTAGTAAGCGTTTCCACTACACAAAGTGACTGCCGTTCCGTAATATGTTGCTAATATAGTGTTAACGTTTTTGAGACGAATCAACAGTTCCAAAACCGCTTGGAAACTGTTACGAATACTGAACCCCGCCATGTCTGTGTAGAATGCCGTTACATATATTGCCGATTATATATATATATATATATATTATATATATATATATATATATATATATATATTGCTGTGTTTCATAAGAGGGAAAACCACCAACCATATTGAAATGCAGTTATTATTTTATGTACACACCTGTTTGTAAGTCCAGTATAATTTGGATTAATTCACACTAGTTGTCATGGAAGTTGAATATAATTTATCGTCTGATAGTCTGGTAGCCGTGGTATCTATTTTGATTGAATGGGGAGTGACTTAATGTAATTCGTTGTAAAAAAAATGATGAAAATCCTTGGTGACGGGGTTGTTGATAAAAAAGCTGGTAGAGAGATATTTTTTTTTTATCAAGTGTAATGAGTTAAGTGGTTTTTCCTGTCTTACGTCTGGTATTGAAGGGGATCTTCTATTCAAATTCTTGTAATCATTCTATTCTGGAAATATACAGAAGAAACGTGAGGATTGTTCGACATTATAAGAAATTTTGCTGTATTTACTACACCTGGGTGTTTCTTCTCCGTGGGAGTGTGCATGTGTTACATCCTGAATGTAACGAAGGAGGTCTGTTTCCTGAATTTTCCTGCTACCGATGTTATCCCTCCTGGCCTGGCCCTTTTAGCTGTATATACGAGCGAATCTGGATTGTCACTACAAGGAAATCACAGTTGGAGGTATTCTGATGTCCGTGTAAACCGGTAGACGAGGTATTTGGTCAAAACATTGTTAAATTTTCGTATAAATGAAATTATTACGTCTACGGTGTTTTGAGGTTATCATCGCATCGTATGTGATTTAGAATATAAAACTGTTATAGGTTGGCACACGTGGTTGGTGGTATTCAATTCTCTTATGATAGCGCGGGAGATTTTAAAAGTTCATATTTGAATAAAAGGGTCTTAATTATACTGGATAATTAATAATACTTGTTTGAATATTTTCAATAACTGTACTCACCTTGGGAGTAAGAGTTCTCATGCTATTTATATGTCTTTGATATAAACTTAACAATAAATTATATAACTGATTAATGATTACACTGTTTTATTAATGGAAGTTCATTCGATACATTGAATTATTAAGAGTTAAATTATAAATTCAGTATTTAACAAAGTAAGGGCATAGTAATAAACAAGTTGGTGATTCAGGAGAGCCGAGACGTACAGCCGTCAGCACAGCGGGTTCGTAACTGTAGAATATAATAAAGGTAGTCTCCTCATTGGTTAGCAAGGGTGGGGATTGTTAGTATGTATGTTCTGGAGTGGTAAATCTTAGATATCTTGGACGTATACGGGATTTCATAGCCATCTAGTGGATTGAGTTTGCATTGTGTTTATCATTGTAGGAAGGTATCTGCAAAGAAAAGGCAGATATAATTTAAAAGCTATTTATTTATTTACCTTTTGCTTGTTAAAACATATACCCCTGGAGAATCATAATAATATATATATATATATATATATATGTGCCTACTTATGCCATGCTATAATATTAAACTTTCAACTTGTCCTACCTTTAAACACATCCAGTAGTTTTTCCAGATTCCACTGTTGCACTTTGATTACAACAAACTCATCCATCGCTCCGAAATTAGGTACATCTAATAGGTGCACAAACCACGTCAGCAGCTCAAAATGCTCAAATGGCCGTGTACTCATGATATAAACTGACTATCCGTTAAAAAATTGATGGCGCTGTACTCGAATAACGCCCTCTGACGAGTGCAGGTATCTCATTTTTAGCTTAGCTTTAGTGTATTTGAATTAGACCACTTATTTAGAAACAAAAATATCGAAAAAATAGATAATAAAATGAGTTTTATGTCAAAAATTGCCACAATCTTGTCGTGTACGTCTCAACACAAACATTGTTGAAAAAAATGTCACAGTTGTGTGAAATTATACAACAAAAGTTTAACCACAATTTTAAAGTATTATTTGCGAAAACAACATGTAATAATTAACGAAAATCTGCGATAAGGTTACATAATTATGCTAATTACTGCCACAATATTTTCTCTACAATTTTGTTGCATATTATTCCAAAAGATTTTTTTCCGTGTATCTTTATTTTATAATGAATGCAAGGTGATTCCAGAATTTTGCAATAATTATTTATTTTAATTTTGTGTTTGTTAACATTCAATAGTTCCAATTATTTATTGATGTGATTTATTATATAAAGAATTAAGGATAAAAATATTGGCACTAATTATTAATCTGTGGTGGTGATGGTGTAGAACGTGAGAAACTTGAATCAGAGGGTGATGATTGTCCAGAATCTCCCAGCCTATCGGAAAATCCATCTTGTAGAAAATTCTCTTTATCTCGTGGCGATGCAAATCTGCTAACAAATAATTCGACACCATTAATGAGGTCATGTTTTAGTGTCACACTATTGACTGATTAGTTAGATTAATTATGATGACCAACATAAAAAAAAGCAGTTGAACATCGAGATATTAACCAGAACACTTATTTTTTAAATGGAGCACCTTATATATGTGTATTTTAAATGAAAGAGAAATTAATTATCGTCAAAATTTATTATACACTATTATTATGTCAAAATACTTTAGAGAAAGTAGATATTAACAATTTTTTAATGTAATCAAGGTAGTCGTGACTGTTTAATAAACCATTTATTTAACACAGTAAAATTAAATAAATGTTCAAAATCCTTCCATTTTCTTGATTGCACATTAAAGCTCTTTATGAACATTGTTTTACCAAAACGTAATAAAAAATTCATTGAATTATACAGGGTATGTAAAAATTAGTGGCATATCAAAGAATTTTGAAAGTTGCACAACTTAATTTTTTCGAATAGAACACTCTGTATATTTTTGTATTTTTTGAAGTAGAATTACATTTTACACCGATTTGCTGTAACATTCCCTATACCCATCTTCAGTAGTTTTCTTTTAAATTACTCGTTTTGTTTATTGCCGCTTTCAAGTGGCCGAATAATTTCCATCTGGTGGGCCATGACTTTAACATCACAACAATTTATTATTATTAATAGGGGAAGGTGGGGCAAGATGGGAACATTAAGCTTTAGAACACTGCATTAGGATTGTAAATTGATATACAAGGTTCTAAGTACGCTTGTTGTAATATTTAAATGTTCGATGGGTACTCTTGATGTTGTGAAAAATTTTTGAAAATAAATGTGTAAATACACCATCTTGCCTCACCATGGGGGCAGGTAAGTTAAGAATGGGTCGTACCATAAATGTAGGTAATAGGTAAAAAAAATAGATTCTTAAAATATTCTTAAAAACATGCAGGAACAAAGCTTAAACTCTTTAAAGCGGAACTACTTAAATAAAAAAAAATACAATAACGATAAGAATATTAAACTTAATCTTCACAATTGAGACAATAGAAGACGAACTCATCCACGTTATTCGCACAGCCTCCATGTACCCAACCTCGCCATCCATGGCATTGTATCAATACTTCCCCTTACAATACTAACATTGAGCGTCATCTTCCTCAACAGAAGTTGATTATTTCCTTGACGTTCTCCAAAAATCTATCTCTTTGCTTTCCTTACAAAATTCGGCTTCTTGATCTCTTCTGTTTTCTTCTTTGTCATTTTTTTTTCCGTTAACTCTGCCTCAGCACTTCTAGTTGCCTTAGGGATTCTCCAGACTTCTATTTTCTCGTAGCAGATTTTTATACGTAGTGCTTGTAAGGATTTTTGTGTTTCCCTTGTTACGCTTTGATTGAACCTGTGTTTTATTCCTAACATGAGAAGTAGGCATTATGTCTTCGAGAAAGAATAATGGCATATCCAGGCATAACGGACCAGACTGAAGAGTGAGATAATGATGACCCCATGTTGCCCCATACCAATAGCCCCCGCTTTGGGACATATTCTGGTTATGTTATAATAACATATTAAATATTTGAAATAAACAAATAACACACTATATAAAATACATGCAATACATGTCAATTAATAAGCACGAAAAAGTGTAGTTGTAAATAATTTACTTATGCTTCCGATACTGGCCGTTGAACTCACCATCAAAATAATAACGAAATTCTGGAAATTGCAATGTTCGCGCACAAACAGCAATAACTTTGTTATTACGATTAGTAAAGTTTCCTACAGTACAACAAACATAAAACAGCACTTGTCAATATTAGGACTGCTGGTATTTGACAGATGCTTACTGCCGTTTTTATACACACTAAAAAAAATTTGGTAAAATTCCTGTACCGTTTTGGTGCAATTTTGTCACCCTAAAACCGTGCATGAATTTTATTGGCGCAAGTAAACTTCCTACTCTCATGTAATTTTCTGTAGATTTTTCCATTTAGCACGAAAGCTCCTTTGTATAATTCCTCGGCACTGGAAATTTCCATAGAAAATTTCCAGGTGTTAGAAAAGTTACGAAGTATTTTTCCTGATATACTCGGAATATTCACTGGGAAATTTCAGTTATGACTGAAATTTACACAGGAAAATTCAGTTAGAATTGAAATTTCCACATGAAAATTTTGTTAAAACTGAAATTTCCGCAGGAGAATTCAATTAAGATTGAAATTTCCACAGGAAAATTCAGTCGAAATTGAAATTTTCACAGGAAAATTCGGTTAAAGCTGAAATGTCATTAGAAAAGCTACGTTTTTTCGAAGTATTTTTCCCGAGCAGGAAAAGTATGTAAGAGCTGTTATTTTTGCAAATCTACTACTGATTTGTGCTTTCGGAAAAAGGTTATTTCTAACTCAAGAGTCAGAAACAGTACACAGAATATAATTTTTAGATTTCAGAGATAGGTTTGCATTTTATTTTGGTATTTGATGATCAAAAATTTGAAATAAATTAATATACGAACGTAAAAGTTAAACGCAAGGTATGAGATTAAAACCAGCATTTTAAGAAACTATTTATTTATTGAGTATCTATTGACAATGCATGAAAACGCAACTTCTTTGTAGTGGACCACTAACTGAAAAGAAACCAAACTGAGTACATGTCGATTTGATATGGAATTTGGATTTGTAATAGCAGAATATTGGCCGAATTTATAAATTTCATTGAATTTATCATTTAAGAATTTTTATTGAACTACCGCTAATTAACACATTTGAAATGATGCGAATCTCGTTACAAAAAGAACACTCTATCTGGTATTAAACATACATGACAGCGCTGTTGTACATACATTTCCGCGTCCGTTGCTTGATGTGGATAGATTTTTGGACATGAGCCGTGTCAAATATGCATAATTTTACCAACGATTCGCTTACAGTTCCATAGGTTTCTCTGTAGACTACTATATGTATGTCAGCAACATGTACAAGAATTTCCAGCAATCTACAGAATGTTTTGTGCAGTTATGAGCGAGACATGACAAATTAGTGCAAATATATAATAATAACAGTCATATTTTTGTACATATTTAGAAAATATAATCAAGGTACTTACCTCTGAATTTTCATTCCTTTCCCACTGATATCGCAATTATGGACTCCACATAGCGACTATAAACAACCACTAACGACTATGCAGGATTTAACATGATCACACCACACCACCAGCGTGCCCATGCGTTCACTTATAATTTTACTCTTACTTGGGAAATTTCCCGTAATTGCCGCAGTAATTTATGAATTTGAATGTAATTTTCAGGTATTACTAAGAAATTTTAAAATTTTGCTTAATAAATTGCCGTAGAATTAAAAAAAGACTCCTATAATTGAGGTAAATTTTTGGAATTATAGAAAAAATCCCAAATTTCAGTCACTTTTCCCCTACTTTGTTACTTTTATTTCTTACCAGTAGTAAAAAATTACTTTTGCAAGGAAATTACCAACTTTTTTAGAGTTACCTAACATATTCACGTAGGCTGACAATTGTTAATTCAACTCGTTTATTTTCTTTATGCACGATCGTATATATCCGCAAGTTAACAAGGAAAGATATAGCTTTTTTTCCTTTTACGCTATCATTGCACAGGACTTATCTTTAATGTGAGAAAGATCCTTAAAAGTATAGCATTAATTAAAATGTTTTCCTTCCCCATTATTCACAAACTCGTTCAATTCCATAAACAATTTTTTTTTTTCGACTGCGCAAGGGCCGTGTCTTCTCGATCAAATTAGGAATTATAGCCGAACTGGGGGATTATATTGGAAAAAAAAATACCGGGAAAAATATCCAACTTTCGTCGCCTGTATCGTTTCCCTACTCTTCTTTGTGAAAGTTTCGCTTTGATGAATTTAACGGCCTACCGAAGTTCTCTTATTTCGCAGCTGAGGACGGAATTAAGAAATTTCCGACGAGTCGTTTCGCAACATCATCCCCTAGACGCAGTATGCCGAGGAAAAAGTTGGTTGTTCGCCGTAACCAAATAATTTCTTACTCTTCTTATCCCGTCCTTTGTAATATATATTTTATCCCTAATTTAGTGTTGTCGGATTTGTTTGTCGGCAGAAGAAACTTGCGAAACGCAGGCTCGGGGTGGGTATAGCTGCTTAGCGAAGTAATTTTGGTTTCGCTTTTTCTGGAGAGTTGTTTATTCCTTTTAGGTCGCCTACGCCTTACGTTTATTACTGTTGATAGTGTGCCTGTAAAAATATTTACTTGGATTAAATAAATTGTTTTAAGCCCAGACGGTGGTGGATTTAAGGGGAGGTATACATGTATTTCACTGGGAAAATCGATATTTTTGGTTTATTTGCATTTTTGAAAGCTCCAATATATAACATACATGGTTAAAGCGGTTTCGTAATATTCGCATTGTTTAAGCCGCTACGGCTTATTAAAAGAGCGGATGTACCGAACACAAACGGAGTAAATTAGATGTAATACTATATTTGACTCGGGGGTGCTCGGGTCGAAATATCATACTTATTTTTGTTAGTGTATGTATAGTTGTCTTAATGATTAGAAATGCCACTGCAGTCGGGATCACAAATAAGCGACAGAATAGCTATTTATATTACAATAATATGAAGCAATTAGATCCGAAATAAAACGCACATTTGAAGAAACTGATCTAACAATATTCTTTTACTTCAAACACACTTTCCAACGCTTTAGAAAACTACTTAAATAAAATATATCAATTTATTGCAGATGCACTTGCTTACACTAAATTTCTTATAAAGCTGGCTAGAATATGATGGCAAAGGTAACCAGACTACGGATCATCAGAGTAGCACACAGGAAAAATGGAAGTCGATGCGATGCTTAAAATAAATTTTCGGCACGATTTCGGATAGGCGACTGAGACAAGACAGCTTTTTAAGCAATTTGTAATTTTAGCCCTACGAAGATGTTACTGTTCAAGAAAAAAAAGAGGAAGCGTTGGAGATGTACAAAAAAGAATGAGTGGACTTTGAAGAAAGGGCGCTGGTAAAACTGACTGACAAATTATTGACAATTTAACAATAGTGTACTGTGGACTAGCAATTAGACAACATCCAGATTCTGCATAGAAAATGAAGGCAGCTATTTGGGCTACATTTCATTATAAATGTTCAACCGACGCGGATCCACGACACATTTATTGTCCAAAAGGTGTAGACAGTCTGTGTAAGTGGCGCGTTGCAGAAGCACAAGGTTGAGCTTGCTTCATTCATACATGACCCTCTTTTGCAAAAAAAAAAAAAAAATCAAGATGCTATTAGGCCGATTTTGAAGTTTTTTCTAGAGTGATTTCTTGCAAAGATGCATTGGAAAAAAATTGTCAAAACTGAAACGACTCGTTTAGTTCATGTGTGTAGAAACTAGCTCCAAAAGATTTACACTGCGGCCCATAAACAATTCAACTTGCTACCTACATTGCCGCAAATTTGATTCAATGAAGGTTACTTTTCTGTATTACAAATAATGAATCGGGGGAATTGCAGTAGGACTTGATGCCAAAAAATTCGTCATCAATTCTGATCGTCAGCGCATACAACGAGCAGAGCAGAGTATGTCCAGCGCTGCAAAAACTTGCTGTGCTGTCTAAAGGAAGCAACAAATTTTGCAATGCAGAAGTATGAAAGAAGAAGATAAGAATATAGAAGAAGAGGATTAATGTATGGTGCTGGAATAGCTGACTAAGTGTATGTTGAACTATTTGTAAAAAATTTTGGTGAGAAACTTTGAACGCGTTTTTCTCGAAACATGA
The DNA here is from genome assembly GCA_004143645.1 of Protaetia brevitarsis. Taxonomy (NCBI): domain Eukaryota; kingdom Metazoa; phylum Arthropoda; class Insecta; order Coleoptera; family Scarabaeidae; genus Protaetia; species Protaetia brevitarsis. The sequence goes on along the minus strand of RXPK01003689.1, from coordinate 39,538 downwards.
TTTTCATATCTGCGTAAGTTCTAGTTCTTCAAGTGTTCAGTATATCAACTTATTCTTTTGGTTTCTTAATGTAAACAGTTTTATTGGAGGTTATACCTATAATATACTAAAAATGCAATATTCCACATTTTTATTATCCACATACACACAAAAAAGAAATAGAAAATAATCAAATCAAAGTCAGGTATCTGCCACATTGTTTGCTTTCGACTTATTTGGTTTAAATTTAGGTAATAACCTCCAACAAATTTAAATATATTCTAACTCTTCTTTTTATTTTCAATTTCGGATCACTTTTGCGGTATGCTAGAGTTTACGCAATTTGACCGTGTTTTCTGTACACATTTGCTACCTAGATACAAATAGCGAACGTTATAGTGGTCTTGTCTTTAAAAAAAAATATATTTTTTAATGTTCAAGTTTTAATATATTTATTAAGAAAAAGCGTTATTTCGTATATCTTTTCCTTTGTCTGAAAAAAAAAGTTCAAAGTTTTTGGACTTTTCCGATATATATATGTAAACCTCCCCTTAATCCAATTCTCTGTTGATGTAAGAAAACTCAGTAAAGTTGAATATTTATTTTCTTAAGAGTGCTGCCTATTCTTCGCAAATTCAAACTTCGAATTATTATTTTTTTCTTAACAGACACTGAGAAAAATATTTAATAATCATAAATAAAAATACAATTATCGTAAGTAAAAAGCTCAGCTGAATAGGGGACAAAAAGCACAGATTACTTAGCACTAGCACAGTACACCGAGTAAGGACAAGAGAGGAGTTATAGCGGGTCCCAAATTTCTAAACCTAACTTCACACAAACAACAGCTTCCAAAATGGCAGTTGGTTATTGTTTACGTTCGTATCTACACAAATTAGTTTACTCATCCGTTTAATCTATATGATTTACTTGTTTCACTTATTTATTTTACGTATTTTATTAGTTTCGAATTAGCCCTGCAGTTTTAAAAACATTTAATGAACTATGATATTCTTGTGTAAAAGGTAAGATCGGTGGCCAATGGCCATAACATTTACAAACTTTCTTATATATTATATTGTTAGGTTTAAGTGAAATAACTCAAATAATCGTGAAAGGAAGACACCAATGGGTATCATGTTGTAGTGCCAGTCACTCTCGCAAGATACATTTTGATGCTAACGATGGTCGCAGTTTCTTGGATTTTCGAATGAATCTAATATTATGACACGACAAGAATTAAGAAAGTACATGAATAAGAAGAACTATTATCGTTGTGCAGAGATTTCTAGGTCACATTAAATCAATTTATTTGTTAGATACACATTTTAAGCTAGATTGCTATTTATCGCAGTAACTAACTTAATTCATTTATGTTACTTTTTAAAATATGTGATTTTGGTTTGAACTGCATTCTACTAGTATAAATTTTAATCACATTTTTTTCACATTATAGACAATTCGATATTATATAGTCTATGTCTGAACTCTATCCACTTGTGCACCCCCGGACATTATTGTTGACAAACCAGTGCAAGGTCGGATGTTAGAAATGAAGTAGTCGAATAGAAAGGAACAACCTTTGTATCGCACAGAACGATATAGTCATAACTCTTGAACCCTAATTAAAAGTTATTGTGTAATCGTGTCAGAATTTGAAAGTCCCTTCCACCGATGCTGTTGCATTTTTATTAATTTATTTCAGAAAAGAACCACAACATATTAATCCTGGAAGAATCTTATTACACTACAAAAAATCATAAACAAGATTTTATTTCACAAAAAAGGAAAGGAATATGAACATAATTATCGTTAAACACTTGCAAATATATGTATCACTAATCAAACATCATTTTCTGGAATCGTGTTTTTCTATTACTATAAAACTGTTAATATAATATTTGCAACAGAATCAGAATAAAAAACGCATAAAATTTGTGTATTTTTTTAATCTATTTTTCTACTTCCTTTAAAATATAAATTATTCTACACGTTTTGAAAATTCCCGGCAACAGCTTTCAAAATGGCAGCTGGACTTTAGGTCATTCAAAACGGACCACTCAAGAACAATGGATTTTTTGCGAACATGTCCTTACTGTGATAAACTGTGGCACTAGTAAAAAAAGAGATCCTAAACACTGATACTAACTAGAAGCAATCTAAGTTACTTACGGTCTGTTCATACAGGTATAACTTATGAGTTATTTATGATAATTAAACTGAATCGTAGTAAGCCAACGAATGTATATAGTTCGAGTAAGCAAAGATTTTGCCCTTGTCAATAGTAGGTGTATTGCTGTGAGTGAACTATTCTATAACAGCTATCACACCTTATAATTAATACAAGCTATTTAGATTACTTGTGATGGGGAAAGAGTATAATGGCACGTTCACTAAAATTACCTGAATATAACATGGGGGATTCTCAATATATGCGACAATTTTAAGCACGCTAATTTCCTGGGTTATATTTGATCATAAAGTTCATAAAAAACATAAAATCGCTTAGTTCTAAAGTTGTACAATGTTTAATAGTAAGTTAACATTAATTAATGTTTTATTATGAATTAACAAAATAATTATGTAAAAAGAAAATTAACTTTACTAACTGTTGAAAATGACGCCCCTAACTGCAATACAAGCTTCTATCCTCTCGTCGTATTGACTGGCGAGGTCCGTTCTAAAATACCAGGGGTATTTCGAATTGTTTAAAAGCTGCGATAATACGGATTTTTCAGTTCATGCGGACATTTTCCATGGGAGTCCTATATAAACTAATGATTTAAGGTGACCCCAGAGAAAAAAGTCTAAAGAATTTAAGTCTGAGACCGAGGAGGCACGGTTGTGGACCTCCCGTCTATCTACGATCTGGATACGTATTGTCCGACAAAACCTCGCGAGCAACTAAACTAACATGCGCTGGAGCATGTCATGCATAAAAATACATTTGTAATCTTAATTGCAACGGAACTTCTTCCAGCAGTAGGGGTAGCTCCTCTTCAAGAAAATTGCGGTATACCTCGCCCATTTAACCCGCATCGGTAAAAAAAGTGGACCTATCAAGTGATCTCCCAACAATTCCGGCCCACACATTTACAGAGAATTGATGTTGATGACGGGCATTCACTAGTTTGTGCGGATTTTCTTTGGCCCATATGTGATTATTATGAAAATTTAATAATCGCGTTTCTAGAGAAAGTAGCCTCGTCGGTGAAGAATATTTGAGCCAAATAGTCAGGATTTTGTGCGATTTTGTATTGCATCCATTGACAAAAAGCCAACTCTTTGCTGAAAAATCTGCGGCAAAGGTGTCTGCACCCGTTTTGAATGTGATATGGATACACACAGGTGATCTTTCAATATTCTCCAAACTGTGGCCTGACTAATGTTTAAAGCAAACGCAATTTTTTCGGTGCTTGTGTAGTAGATGTTGCTCAATTTCATTTAGTAACATTTCTTCCACTTGTGGAGTTTTTTACTGTAGATGGGTGCCCGTTTATCAGTGGTCCGTTTTTTTAAAATTTCCCCGTTTCACTAAGACATTGGTGGAAGACGGGCAAATATTGGAATGATGCGAGATGATTACGGTTCGGGTATCGTTCTTCATAAAGACGTTCTAACAGCACGCGAATTTCACATAGGCAAGACCGTAAACGAAATGCATATCAACAATCTCAACATTCGTGTAATTCATTTTAGAAAACAGAAACTGGCAATAAACTGAATGAATACTCTGACAACTATTGACAATTATTAAAATGACAAATGAACAATTCTCCTCAACACATAGTTTTTGAAGAACCAACTGTGTATTATATCGTGTTAGTCGTAGATTCATATTTATTATTAAACATTCAATATCTTTAAACAAACCATTATGGACATATACTCATAATGAGACTTTTATGATCAAAATAACCCCAGGAATCAACTCTTAAAGTTTGTCGCATATATTGAGAATCATCCTGTATAGAAGGTAATGGTTTACTATAATTATACAATATACTTACCTTAAATTTGTTGTTCAACTATAGGTAGTGTAGGAAACGAGGAATTTTAGTGATATTTATTAAGTAGCTTTACTGTTTGTACTCTGTGTGAATAACTGATAAAGTACTAATCAGTGTGCTGTAGCTTCGGTTCCATAAATAATGGAAGATTAAATTCGCATTTAATTTGCTAAAGATGGTACATAATACTTATTAATAATAATAATAATAATAATAATAAGTTTTATTGGGCAAATTATATCGTCAATAATACAATCATATATACAATATGGCAAAATAGACTAAATCGCCTTAATACATGTGTTTAACACATGTATTTTCAGCGCCCTACCTTTAGCCTATTAAAATAAAGTAAAAAGAAATTAAAATATCAAAAAGAAAAACTTAAAACTTACTTACTTACTTACTTACTTAAGAAAAAAAAGCAGTATTATTAGTAATAGTTTTATTTTGTATAGGACAAACACTGACTATCTGATATGAATGAAAGATATTGATTTCACTTTAACAGTTTTTTTTTAAACAATTTATAACGTAATGACTCATAAAATATATTCCTTAATAATGAAAAAATTAACAAAGCATAATATAAAAGATAAGGTAAATGGGCCCCTTGAACGTTATTTTGTTACTTTAAATCTAAAACAAAGGACAAAGGAGAAATATGGCTTTGAAGTACAACAAATAACAAACAAAGAAATTATTATACTAGGCGGTTAACTTGCGGTTTCTGTTGGTTCTTTGCACTGGGCGTTGTCTCGGCGGTTGATCCTCTGTCGCCGTACGTGGGCGGTTATGTCCGGTGATCGGCTAGAAACGGCACTTCGTCGGGGTATCCCTTAAGTGCAGGTGGCAGTTGGACTGTCACTCATCTAGCGACGGGCATCACACTCTTTAACTTTCACCAGCGGGCGCAGATATCATCACATATGATGGGGAATTCGAATTCCCCCACGTGATTTAAACTGCAATCTTGAAATATCTCGGTTGCCTTATAGGCTCCGGTACTTTCTTTTCGCTGGGTTCTTATACGGATGGGGCTTGAGTTAACCCATCCGGTATTTTAATATTATTTGCGTTTCAACTGGGCTACAATGGCTCGTTACTCCTGGCTCACCCTTTTTCGACGATCTTTTTCCTACGTCCGTAACCTCTTACTTGATACTAGTCCGCGGCTCGCGCATGTAGCCGTGTCGGGGCTTATTTCAGTATTTCGCCGCATTAGCCAATCTGGGAATAGTAAAACAATCACGGGGTGGCAGCAAAACTCAAAATATCATGGTTGTGGCAAGTTGTTACCTATTTAAGAACATATGAGTTTAATAGGCGATCAGCATTGTCGTTACTTCTACTAATCATTGTGCTGTAGTTAGATGACGAGTCCATTAGTCATAAGTATACGTTTACTTACCACCATTTGTCAAGTACGCTGATGTAATTAGGTCGTTAATTAAATAGCCTATTCAGTAACAACTTGCATTCACGGAAACTGGTTTAGTTGCAGGTATTAATTTACGAGAATGGTGTTCCAGTAAAGCTGTATTATTGTAAATTAATTTTTATCAAGTAAACACTTTACTTAGGCCATTTTTCTCAGTGCACTATTGAACGGACGGGTTGTCAATGAGCATACTGATATGAACCCTTTCACACGGAATCAACTTGTCACTTCGTTGGTTTCATCAGGTCTTCAGTGACAATCAACTATTGGAGAGTTAACCAGGCAACTTAGTAGAAATCAACTAAACTGCCTCGTCTAAAACAGGCCTACTTGGTACCAAGATTTACGTATAACGTACCACTACTAGTATATAGTGTAACGATTATAGGCTTTTCCTTATTTATCTGTAGGATGTTATGCGTTCCTACGTTCCAACCCTTCTGCTATGTATGTTCATACCATAGTAAAATGTGGTACTTGTCAGTTTTATCATCTACCCATTTTTCTCTGTCCGCTGAGGAGATCCACATATAATACAACTGCAGCGGCTTGTTTTTAAGACAATATATACTTATATCGATGTTTACGTGGTTGCAGATGTATTACTTTAGATAGAACATTCGGGGAAACAACTCCATTGTATCCCCACAAAACATAGCAGGAGACGAGTGTATAATCCAAATCATGATGTATGTTTAGGATGAACTTCGCGGAAGTTTCGGGCAAACAACCTCGGCCCTTGACGTTGATAGGAAAATCATAGGTTTTACATGCGGCGCTAAACGTAATCCAATAGCTACTTATACGCAAGAGTAAAGTTCATTAGTACAGGGTTTCCGCTAGTTCCTTTTATAAACTGTTATGTGTGGAAGGTTAGATGAATTTCGCGAGAAGATAGTTGTTCGGAAGTTTTTTGTGGATTCTGTTGGTTGTTTTAAAGATTGGAGTAAGATTGTGCTAGCAGGAGCCTAGTTGTACTAATGATGTGGTTGGTATTGAACATGGTAAGGTGGCTTTCACTTCAGTTATAAATTTTGCGAATTAGTAATTCAAAAGTTAAATTAATACATGGAAGAGGAATGATGTTAGTGTGGAAGAAGGCCATTTGAATGGTTTTTCAAAAATTCTTGGAATTTTTTCTCTGGTGTCACCTTAAATCATTAGTTTATACGACTCCCATTGAAAATGGTCGATGAACTGAGAAATCGTATTATCAGCCTTTTCAACAATGTCGATATAGTCCTTGGTATTTTAGAACGGACTCGCCAGTCAAACGAGGACGGATAGAAATGTTGTTATTGCCAGTTGGGGGCGGTCATTTTTCCAAAACAGTTTAGTATAAAAAGTTATATTTGTGCTTTTACTAAATTATTTTTGTTATATTTATAATAAAAACATTGAATTATGTTAACTTACACCCTAAAAAAAATTGATAAAAATTACCCAAAATAGATGGCAGACTGGCACCGCCTATTGTTGGGGGTAAATTTACAGCCTATAGGGGATTTTTTTATGCTTTGTGGAATATTACTTGAAAGGTGCTGGCAATTTTCCCTGATTAAATTTACACCTCTAAAGTAAATTCCGTAATGGAATGGAATAATTATCAGGTGATTTACCTCACCTTCAAGGAATATTCCACCAGTATGTTGAAAAATCCCCTATAGGTGTAAATTTACCCAAAAATAGGCGGTAGCCAGTTGCCATCTATTTTTGGGGTAATTTACCAAATTTTTTTTAATGTATAGATTAGAGTAACACAAAGAAATTAGAAATATTGATTAATAGGTTCGTTTTATCATCCAGAAATATTAGTTTCAGTTATCTAATAACATTGTTTATGTCATTAGAACTTAATGCAGATTCTCCACTTAAATATTTCCAAAATATAGCATTTATATATTAGATTTAATTTTTATAATTTCTGAAGATATATTAATCAGTTGGATTACAGAGAGTTTACACTAATTTCAATAAATTTTTAAATTCAGTAAGCAATGTTTTAAAGAGTAAACATTTTGGAGAAAGGTCGATAAGAAAAGCCATAGTTGCTAAGAATTGGTTGTATTCTAATACAAAGATCTAGGTGAATGTAACCATAAAATAAATTTTGACTAACAAATATCATTAAAAAATCTTATCAATTGAGTTTGATTTGGAGCTTTTTTATTTTTATTGATGCTCTGTTCAGGGTATATTTTAAAAAAAATACCTCTGCAGAACTTCTAATGTGTTAAAAGCCTCTTTTTGCGTACTGCAATTGAAAATTAAAATATGCGCCATCATTTTGTTGTAATGCAGAACGAAATGAATCTGTGGGTCAAATAACTGTCTTTCTACCATTAAGAATGCGGCTTCACATTTCCTATAAATGAAAAATAAATGCAAAAAAACATATGAAATAAATATATTTTTATTAATACCTTCTTCCAAGCATATTATCACGGTGTATTCACCCAATTTCTTCAAGTTTAGATTTATCCCTTGAAAATTTTTAATAAATTTAGCATTTTAAAAAATATATTGTATATGATATTAGTGCTGCGAATCGAAGCCTCTTATGTGAACCGGGGTTTGGATGCAGTGATTAATCGGTCTTTACAAACAAAAAATTGTAACCGCTAAAACCGGTTTTTCACAAAGCAGATTATTGGCGCCTTAAATAGGTTTTTGGAATTAAAAATACATTAGCACTTTTAAAAAGTAATACGTATTGTTTTAGTTTGAAAACTGGTTTTAAAATCGATTTTAAAAACTGAATTTAAAAACGTTTTTACTAAAATGATTAACCGGTTTTTGATATCTCGCGATTCCCGCAATTACTAGTATATACATAAATAATGTTGTGATTAACTATTGAACTCAAATTTTCCGCCTTGCGGTCTTGCACATTTGCATGTATGTGTGTTTAATACCTACTTTACTTTTGTCATTAAATCCTAGAGTAAAACCAAATAGTATCTTCCTTACTTTACTTGTATCATCACTTAACAACGAAAACATAGCCTCCAATAACGGCAAGATACTAGTCGTTTCATATTTCCAAATGTTTAATGAAAGAGAAAAAAAAAAGAATTGACTCCTTCAAAACGAAGAGTTTCTGTTGTTTAAATTGAAAAGTTTGATACGGTAGTTTCCTGCGTGTCAGTTGCACGTTGAAAACTTTAAATAAATGTATCATATCTTGTAGCAACAATACCGCCAAATGCTATTGAGGTTAGGTTTCCAGTATATCATATTAGATATCCATACGTAGGTGTATGTCTATTATTTATGTGTAGCTGTCATAGCTAAGTACATGGTAATCATCTCAATACATAATTAATGTAAAATGAACTTACCTCAATCTTTATTTGCAAGACAAAATGAAAAACACACCATTTACATTTATGCGTTGAAGCCAACAGTGTAGATGCCGCACTTGTATTCAAACAGCGTACCACAAACGCTTGCGCGTTGTATAGTCGACGGCTATGTAATGAATTCTCGTAACGGGTTTAATTTTTGATCAAGCGACACAATGTAATGCAATGTTAAAAAAAAACATTTTGTGTTCCAATCAAATAACAGATGCGTATATATAGTATATATAATCAGAATTTCATGTCCCTTGTATTGTTCATATTGTATTTTTACCAACATAAGGGGCAATATTCCACGAAATATGTTATTTTTCCTTGCTCCTAAGCAAATTTCCCCAAGTGGGGGAAAATTACTTCATTTATGGAAGTATTTTTCCATCAAAGTCGGTTTACCAGGCAAAATTACACCTAATTTGTGGTAATCTGATGTTTACCCTCTTTTTGGTGTAATTTTACCTTATATTTCATATGTTTTTTCACATACCAGTGAGGTAAATTTACCATCATTTTTTAGAGTGTACTATTAAACATTGTACAACTTCAGAACTAAGTGATTTTGGACATATGTTCTTATGAACTTCTATGATCAAAATAACCCCAGGAATCAGCGCTTAAAGTTTTCCGCATATGCTGAGAATCACCCTGTATATCTCATTATTTCAATGAAATAATTAGTTATTTTAAGTGTTACTTACATTTGACCTAATAAAACTTTTTTTTGAGCAAAATATGTTATTTGTTTAATTCTATTAAGGGATATTGTTAAAACAAACAAATTTTATTATTATTATAAATTATTTGCTTCAACCAACAATATATTTGTTTGCCCTTATTTAAACAAAGATTTTAGACAATACAACTAAAATTTGGTTGGTCAACCAAATAAGTTTTTCAGTGTAAGATCAGATTCTGGAAGCTATTAGACCGATACGCACGCACATGTCCCGGTAAATATTGATTTTAACGATGTAACTAAATAACGAACTAATGGCACCACTGTCGACTCGTATACATATAACTTTTCACACACATAATCTCATTTTCCGGTTTGCTCCAAACCTCATTTTGCTCCTGCTGGTAAAAGTGGTTTACAAAATGCCTTGAAATCATAATAAAATTCTATTTCTATTTGTTACATAATATTGTACAGCATATATATATTTTTTTTTGTAATAGAATGGTGGAAATTGATAAAAACACAGTATTTTGATTATAATACTAACTTTGATTCGTCCTGAACTATAAAATTTAGAGGATAAGAAACGTGAATGACTCACCATCACGTACATCCTTTCTTAGGTAAGTGCTTGGCTAGTCTCTTTGTTCTTAGAATGAATTTTGATTAGCCGGGCGCGCATATAACCTTCCTAATAATTTGTATGCAAAAGGTCGCTGTTCTTTTATTGGCGGTGATAACGATAATTGCTCTTACGCTAAGCAATTTGAAATAAAAAAGAACAAATGATATTAGCGGTGCTTTGGGTGGTATGAATCTATCTGAAATCACAGCAATCTCGGCGTTTATGTTTTGCCACAAAAAGGTTATTACTTACATCTACTTTATTACCGCATAATAATAATAATAGCCACTATTTTACCGCTACAATGATTTTGGGCAGTCGTTATTACATTCAGTTTTTTTTTTTTATTGTTATTATTCACTGGAATGTGCAAGCGATCTGATTTTTAAAGGTAAATCTATAGATGTCTTAATGGAATGGATAATAATAATGAATGGTATAAATTTATGATTTATGATAGAAGTGGGAGAAATTACGACAGGATGTTGAACAATAATTCCCGTCGTGTCCGCTAGAGCGTCGTCCCTACCTTTTATTACAGCCGGATCATATTTCTCATGCTCGGGTGTTAATTTTATCCCGCACTATAAAAACGCCTACATTATGTACGGATCCCTTGAAGCCATAAAAAGTAAACGCGGTAAATTGGTGAAACATTTTAAGTGTAGGTATTATGTAACTGATTTTTTTTTGCAATTACTACATAATGTTCTTAAAAAAATGGGGAAAAATGCAGTAGTCGAGGCAAAAGTAAGAAATAAAAGAAAAGCATCCATATAGTTTTCGTTTGTTAGAACAGGAAAATCATATTTTAGTGTGCCTGTATCTTTAAGACCTCTTTGGAATTCTTGTCCGACATATTAGATTAAAATGTAAATCTAGCATCTATGTAATTCCACAACACGGTTATCGCATAATAATGTAAACATATTTTTTTGCAATTAGTGCCGTAACCATACCATTTATTCCACTAGTGCCGTAATAGGGTCTATTACAGCACTAGTTGCGTAATAGAAATGGAACATTTAAGCAGATTTATTTTAAGTTGGTCACATTGTAACAGAAATGGAGATGTCAATATGACATTTTGTAAGCAAGTTTGAGGTTATTATATTAAAATTCATTGTAAGATTTGATATTTTTAATTAATCTTTGAAATAGTACAACTATTATAAACATTTATATTAACGTTTGAATTATCTTTCGAAGTGATAGTGATACCGTGTGCAGTAGAAACGTTCTGTTGAAAATTATCGTTCTCTGCGATAGTGATATTGCTTCTGTTGGAGTACTCAAACTGTGAACCATTCCCAGAAGTTCCAGGTAGATTCACATTATTTTCCTGTGCAAACATATTTCCAACATCAATTTTATTTTTCATAGAAGAGGCAACGTAACCTTCAGCAACAGCTGTGCTTTTCCAGCCACCTAATCGTTTTATAGTTAAGTTAAAATATCACTTCCAGTATTTGCTATATGTGTCGCACTGGATCTTCTAAAACAATGTCCTGTATAAAGATAAGGATCTGGTAAATGAAGAAAACTGGCAATTTGTTTAGAAACATTTCTCATGGTGTTAATACCGATAGGGCTATTCATTAAGCAGCCATGACGATAAGTTAGAAAAAAAACGTTTGTGAGTAACTGTTTTAGGCCGCAGATTATTATATTTTTTTATAAGTTCGATGCAGTTTACATCAGTCACTGTGAACATTCTGGGTACATTGTTTTTTTGTTTTAGGTATGTTGACTATAATGGAATCGGAATTGTATTGAAGATCTTCCACACATATATTAATTAATTCTTCTCGCCTACAGGCTCCATTATATCCTATTATCAAAATAACTAGAATATAAAGAATTTACAAAAATAACGAAATAAAATCAACACTAGCCTTTATAGCTAAGTATATTTATCATCGGCTTGTTTCAAAAATCTATGAATATCTTCTTCTTCTAAAATTTTAGATTTTTTTGTTTGATAACCTTTAGATAGCCGTTTTAATAATGCTTGAAGTTTCATATATTTTGATATATCCACATTTCTATGTACATTTAAACACGATCTTAACATCGAATAAATCGACCATAATGATGACGATTTATAATCTTTACGTAACATTTCAAAATAAGCAAGTAAGACGTTCTCAGAAATATGAAGAATTAACTTTTCTTTGCACCATTTTTCAAAATTTTTGTATCGCTTTTGATACATAGTGTACGATTTCTCCGGAAGTAAATTATTAATGGTTTTTTCAGCAATTTGCCGTATTTCAGGCGGAGTGCATGAAAAAGTTGTAGAACTCATATTAAATATTATAATATAGTTACTTTAGTAATATAATATATAGCAAATTTCAAAAATGTATCAATTTTAAATTAACTTGTCAATTTAAATCTTGTGCCAAACCAAGATGACAACTGGTGACAACCGCCACAAAATTTCCCTAGATTATCAAATTTTTCTCGTTTTGCATTTACAAAAAGAGAAATTTTAAAACTAATTGCAAAAAATAGCATAAAAGACACGTTTCATTTGACATTAAAGCACTCATTGCAAACTCTGAATTCGTACTTTGAAACGTCAAAATGAAACTTGTCTTTTAATATACTATTTTAGAATCTACGCGTGTATAATCGTAGATACACACTAAAAGATTTTTGGTAAAATTCCTGTATGATTTTGGTGCAATTTTGTGCCCTTAAAACCTATTTTACTTTTGTAAGTAATATTTCTAACTATAAGTAATTTTTCGAAGGTTTTTTCATGTAACCTGGAATATTTATAGTAAAATTTCGAAATGTGGGTAACTTTTCCAAGATTTTTTTCATGTAGTCTGAAATACTCACAAGTCAAATTTCTAATAGTGATAATGTTCCATAGAAGTTTTACTTGTTTAAAGTAAAATTACAAAGAAAGTTCAGTATTTCTGATTTTTTTCCTAACAAAAAGGAAAATATCGTCGAAATGAAAGCTCTGGTAGAGTGTATTTAATTGGAATTTACTGCATAAAAGACTATCACAATATGTAATCTTTCATTATTCGCAAAAATCAAAGGCCACTGTATGCAATCAAGCAACTGTTGTGATAACAGTTCCTAAGAAATATTTATCTGGCAAGTAATAGATAAATATTTGATAACTATGTCTGCCATGTAGATAACTTATATCGAGTATGGAAAGTGAATGTAGTGAAATAGGAGAACCGCCATCTTCACGGCAATTTCTGTACTTGTAGAATATGTTTAGCGTATTTGCTATTATAGGCTAGAAAACTTTGCTATTATGTGTTTAGAACATCTTGACGTAATGATTTACAGTTTTGTAATACAATTTTGACGTAAATCTACTACTACTTTATCTGTAACTGTACCGACTTTGTATAAAATAAATAATTTCTTTAAGAAAATCGTAAGTACTTTATATCATATATCCAAAAAATATTTTTTTGCTGTTAAGGTAATTTATTTGAATAAAAGATATTATTTTTAACTGTAATTTTCCAAATTGTAAGAAGTGTTAAGTTTTTCCTGAGAGATATTTATATTTTTCTTAGTAATATTACAATGTTAAAGATGGTTTTCTAAGAAACTCAATTTTTTTCATTAGTATTTACATAACACATTTTGTACATTTACCCCCATTGAATGCGAAAAATTATCAAAAAAAAAAATGATTTTTACCAAAAAAAATTACCTAAATTGAAATGAGTTTTTAACAGATAATGCTGAATTAATTCCAATATGTATGCAAACTGCTTCGGATATTCCATGTTCAAATTGTAGCAGAGTGCGTAACAAATTTTAAAACATTAAGAGAACAACAAACATATTTTCTAATATTAATTAATACCACCTACCTACTAATGATCAGTATAATAGTTCTAAAATAACAAGAACACAGAACCACTTGTGGCCGAACGTCATGTCATTTCTGCCTATGTCCGACTTAAATCAGAACATTCTAAGTTAATGCGCGGCTTGGTTATTTCTTTATCACAAAAGGTTTGCACAAAGGTTGCTGTTTTTTTAAAAACCATTTTAAAAAATGGCTTTATGAGAGGGATAATTACACAAAAAAAAAAGAAAAAGAGAGATGAGTGTTTGTCTTTAATTGTAAAAGTTTGATTTACAAGTATGTTTCGCTGACCCTTGGGAGGGGGAGAGGAGGGGAGAGGCTAATTACCCCCAATAATCGCCTTTTTAATGATCACGACACCCGTTAAATGTTCATCTGGTAAATAAATATACCAGATTAATGTTTTATAATTGTATTCGCCACGCCATTTGTGCTAAATACGTGCTGTTTACTGGAATTAAGTTAGAGAAGCGCCATCAACACTACAATTTCTGTAATACATATCAGTAGAGACCGGATTATATGCAAAGAAAAACTGGAATATATGCGCATATATACCTATGCATCGATTTTTGTGAAAATATGCATAAACCTGCAAAAAAATTGCGACAATATGCAAAATTTTTACATTAAATAAATAAAAGCAGAAATTTAAACATTAACTTTATTGCACAAAATTTATTCACAACATATTTCTAAAAGAATTTATAATTAAATGTTTTTCAAAATTGTGTAAAAGAAAGTTTTGTCTTCTATCAGAATGCATATGTTTCGAAATAGAAAAGCTTCTTTCAATATCCACAGATGTAATTGGTGCATTTTTTAACTTTGCAATACATTCTAAACTAAAATTAACGTCGAAATCTTTTACTGTTTCACCTTCCAAAATTTTCTTAATTTTCTTCAATTTCAAATACTCCGAATTTTTATTTATCACTTTTTTAAATTTATCGTATATAGAATTTTGAAACAATGCTATAATTTGACTTAATAATATACAAAAGGTTTTGTAGCAATTCTGTTGATGTTACTATCTTTTTACAGTTTTCTAGAGCAATACAGTCAGCAGTGATTTTAAGAGTTGCATTTTTTATTCCTTCAAAATTATCGGTGAAAAAAACTTCTAACCATGTACCCCATCTCGTAATAAGCGGTTCAGGAGGCAACATAACACCGGGAAGTCGCTCCTTATAAAATTGGATTCGTAAAGGTGCTTTTAAAAATACCTTTTTGACATTGCTAATTAAATCATTAATTAAAGGGAATTGATTCCTAATATCTTCGGCTACACGATTGAACCCATGAGCTAAACAAGTGGTATGAATAATGTTACTATAAAAAAAAATTAAATTTTGGGCGGCTTTTATCATGTATGGTGCAGCGTCGGACAACATTAGAATTTTTTTTTTCACAAGGTATACTTCCAGGTAAAAAGAAATTTGATAAACCTTCTTGAACGAATTGGGCAAGTGTCACATTATTTGTTTTTTGAAGTTCTTTACAATAAATTAAATATGATTTACCTACAATATCTTCATGAAGAATTCCTATTAACAAATAGGCAATATAACGGCCACACTTATCCGTACTTTCATCTACCATGATATAAATAAAATTATTCCCTACCAATTGTTGAATTTCTGCTATTGTTTGCTGGTAACAAGATGTGGCATAATTTTTTCGTAAGGTACTTTCGTCAGGTATATTATGTTTGCAATATTTTTTCAGAAATGATTTCAAATTAACATTGTTTAATCTTGCTAATAGTATGTGAAATTAATGCGTTACACAGATCCGTATTATATTCTTCGTGTTCTGAGTTTCGTGAAGTTGATGCTACATTGACGTATAGATTGCTGCACACATGCGGATCGCTTTAGTTTTTCACATTTTCCAATATGTGATGGAGTTTTAGCGTGTTGATCAATCAGATATTTTCTCTCAGAAGACACCTACAAAAACAATTGTCATTTTATATCAAAAGTTAAAGAATTTAAAAACAATTGTAAAGCTTTTAGTAAAATTGAACTTACCAGTTTACTACAGGTTCGACAAAATATTTTGTCGCCATCCTCTACCAGTTCAGGATATGACTTAATCCATAAAGAAATTTTGTTCGCTATACTCATTGTATGTAAGCACAGTATTTAAAAACGTAACACCATTACATGCTCTTTCGCTCAAAGATATTGAATGAATGAATAGTTTATTTCGGAATTAATATTAATAAAACGTATTTACCACATTCCTTCTGCTAAGCGAAATTAAACACGTGCAGTTCTTGGAAAAAAGTATTAGAGAAAGCAATATAAAAGATTTATCGTTCTGAGAGTTGTCGGTTGTCGATCTGCATTAGAAATTACTAGGAATTTTTACTAATAGAAAGGATAAGAAAAAGCTTAAATATGCAATATATGCAATCACTAACTAGCGCTAATTAACTTCAATTAGTGTAATACGTCTACATATAGACTATAATTAAAGATATGCAAAAAATAAAATATATGCACTTTGCATATAATCCCGTCTCTACATATCAGTATATTAAGTTTTTAGGATCGTCATCCGGTACAGTTTTAGATACCATCAAAATAATTAAAAAAAGTAATTAATATCATGTATTAAAAAAAAAGAGATATATCAACTGAAGTTATCTGAGTATCTGAGTTTTCACTTTAGTAACGAACGCCCGGTGTATTAATATTAACGTCTAAACAACACGTCTGAAAATGTAGGCAGATCTGTACTAAGATACTTCTAAATTTACATGATAGAAAAATCATAATCCTATTCTGTTGTATGCAACAATTTATAATTTTTTCCTTTTACAAGGGGTAAATAACAGCGGTTTACCAGCTATAGAGGAACTGAGTCCCAGTTCTTGCATAGCTGCCGTGTTTGACATGTAAAAAATCTATACCAGAATGTGGATTACTTCCACGGTTCGGTAAATTTTCAGTGAAGATGCTAAAAGACGTCAATATTACATCACTGTCTAAAAGTGTTGGTGTATTTCATGAATCGAAACTACGCCTAAAAATCTGATTTTTTTATTAACACAACAGTTCAATAATTTTATTTCTCCGTTATTTTAACATGATTTCGACGCATAATTTATATCGGGCGTATTTACCGTTTAACGGAGAAATTTTATTTATAAATAAAATTGCTTTATTTTTAGCCGCCTTCCTCTAGAAATCAAGAGGTCCTTGAAATCGATGTCGATTACTGCTTCCTAATCATTTTATTAATACCAAACTGGATTAGATTCCCAATTCTCCTATACTTAAATTATCTCAAATTAAAAATGCAACATGATATAAACACTTAAGCACACTTAAGATAAGCTTATTGCAAAATTTTGCAGACGATCGTTGTTATTGTTTTCAGATCTATCGCCACATGTAATCTCACGTATTAAATATCTTGGATACTATCTTATTTTTATCGTAAAAAAAGGAAATAATAAAAGTGGAACGATTTACTGATCCGATAGCAAATATCCTTCAAGTGTTTATCCAACGGATTCGTAATTCATTTGCATTTATTCGCTCCGTCCAAGTTAAACATAAGACAGTGAACTTTCGAATACCCGCTTCTTTATATTAAGAATCGATTTTTATAGCCCACGTAAAGTTACCGCGGGACCCAAAGAATCCAATAATAACTTCACATTTTCAAATAAAAACGGAACAACCCGACGACATCTACGGCCAACGGAAGGAATATTTTAAAATAGATCCGTTTTAAATTGGAAAATTCGAGGCACCCTTTCATTCGGTCCGTGGTTTGGATATAGAAAAGAAAGATTAAAACACATGTGATTGAGGCGCAGTTATCTCTCGACTGTATTGCAAAATAAATTTGTTCATACTTTATTTTTAGTTTTTTGTGGTCATCGTCGTAGTGGTTGGATGCTCGTTCCGCTAGGTGTGTATTCATTGAATAATCCAGACGTATTTCTGGACCGTTTACGAATACTTGAGTAATTCCTAACAATTTCTAACGCAATCATCTCTAGTCACACATCCAGTTTTTTAAAATGTTTAGATAGATGCAGGAAATCGCTTCTTATGCCAGATAAATTCTGTTATTTTAGATTGCTATTTGCTATTTAGGGCGCCAGGAAGTAAGCAAATAATAAAAAAATATATATTACGATATGTGAAAAGACGGTATAGCATTTAACCTCCTCTAATCTGTTTATAAATTCATATTTTTTTTTTTGCGGTATTTAGCATGAGGTAAGATAATCTTTATGCGGCAAATAAATGTGGCTAGGTAGGTTTTAGATGAAGAGGATCTGAAGAAATTGTTAACAAAAATTTGCAAAAATAAACTAGACGTTGAGATGTAAATATTTTGAAACGTGCGAATATATATAGAGGCTATCAACGTGGTAATTGAACGACCTTGGTATGCATTGTACTATAAAGCCATTGACGTCACTAGCGTGACACACACTTTAACGAAGATTTGGTAAAGTTCCTATGAAGTTTCGGGATAATTAGATTACCCCTACAGTAAACATTTCTTCGATGCGTCTGTACAATCGTGGAAAGAAATCGTAGGACATGCATCGAACGCCGAACCTTTTCGTTGCTGTAGCTGTCTCTCTCATTCCCCCTCGCCGAAGTTCTGATGTATGTATGTATGTATGTAGATAGAAGGGTGATGTTACACTGCGACCTAAAAGATCTGTTGTGTCCCATATTCTTGCTGCTTTACAGCTGGCCTTCCAATTCTATTCCTTTCAGAAAGTGTAGGATGTCAGAGGGTCCCAGTCTAGGTAAGTCTCCCTCTTCGATTTCACATGCTTATCCGTTATTTCGTTTCCTTCCAGTCCTGTGTGACCCGGAACCCACAGGAGGGTTACTTTATTACCTAGCTCATTTAATTTCCCTAGGCATTCCCAGACCATCTTGGAACTGATTTCATATGAGCTCAGCGCCTTGATGGCTGCTTGACTATCAGACATCATCATAATCTGCTGCTTTCGATAATTTCTATCCATATTGAACTGAACACATCTTTCAATAGCGTGTATTTTCGCCTGAAATGGATATTTTCCTAAGCTTTCGAAATATGTGGTTCTAGGCCCATATATTCCTATTCCAGTTCCCTATGCCGTTTTGGAGCCATCAGTATACCATTTGATGGCATTTCTATTCAAGTTCAAGATGGTGTTATGATCCCACTCGCTCCTGTTAGTAAGCTTTATGATGAATTCCTTCACAAAGCAGAATTTTATTAATATATCATCCCGCGGCATATCCCAGGTTTGATCACCGTCAGGAGATTGAGGCCTATGCCTAATCATTCCTTCCTTGACCATTCTGAGTGTGGTTCTTTTTGTCGCGCCTTCTACTACAATATGGAGGGGGGTAAGATCCAATACTATTTCGATAGCTGCTGTTGGGCAGGTTCTCATAGCCCCCGTTATGCATACACATGCTAATCTTTGCACTTTCGAGAGGTTAATTCTCGCGGTAGTCAGATTAGTTATTTTGCCACATGCCGTAAGTGATGATCGGTCTCATTATCGTCGTACACTGTAAAAAAAGTTGCCTACAATTTTACCGGTAAATTTGCTTCATAAGGTAAAATTTCTACCATCTAGTACATTTCACATGTTGATGTATTTTTCAAAGATTGTACTGTAAAGTTCGTATGTAATATTTATATGAACTGTATATTTGCCGAACACGTACAGTTAAATAACCTAATAACCAATCACATTGCGGCGTATTCAAGTAAAAATAAATATAAAAAGATCCTCAAATTTTTACCCAAATTTAAATACGCAAAAAAAAAATGTAAATTTTACACTTTTAAGTAAATTTTGATAGTAAACATAAAATTGTATATGTTTTTTTCCTGTATTTTCCTTTTGAATTTTTATTACATCTTAAACTTACATGAAGAAGCTATAAGTTTTATCCAAATCTTTTTTTCCATGTTAAATATCCTAGAAAAAACATGTAAAACAAAATTTACATGATTTATTGTGGTAAATTCACAACGTTATTACATGTAATATTCCTAATTTACCATGGCAAAATTACTGTATTTTTTTACAGTGTATACATCCAAGCATACCGTGTTATTTATACCGTGATATACCGCACAAACTAGCCCAACTACAAAAAATTATGCGCAGCATTGTGTGTATGCGCGACAAAGATGCCGCAGCCTTTTCGGGTTGCTCAGCGATTTACATTCCCACAATTCTCCCATCCTCAGGGTAAGCTTTCAAGGGCGGGGAATCGAATGCCGGCAACGCCGAACCCGTAGGAATAACCATTCTCGAGATATTTACAAATATGTGTCAAAAATGGCTATTTTCCTCGTTTTTTCCCTATTTGTAGTTACCGCCAAAGGATTTTATACAATAATTCTGATTTCTAATTCTTATTTCTAATTCTCTTGTTTACGTCGAAATTTTATTTCAATCAACTGTTCGTATTATTTTTTCTTATATTTGAATTATCATTACCTTTAGTTCTTAACGAACTTTCTATGGAAAAATTCCTAAAAGAACAAAATAAATTATAACTAGATACTTTTTGTAATAATAGATTTACCGAAACAATTTCATGTATGATCTTTTTTTGTTCATTTTCTTAATTTTACTATTCGAATCATCTTAATTTTTAAAGTTAAAAGCTCAAAACATTAATCCACATTTTATGCAAAATTCCAATAAACGTAATTCGATATTGCCGCCATAAAAAACAATAGAAATAAAACATTAAAAAAAGCTTTTTTTTTAATAAGGTTAACAATTTTTTCCAAAACATATACGATTTTTCCATATTTTCTACACTTTTTCAATATAAATTGCCGTTTGGCATTTATGTCTGATAGATTATTTTATACATCCATATTAAGAAATTCTTATAAAACTAAACCTTAAACAGTTTTTTATAATCAAAGTAATGGCTTCAGTAAATTTATTTCTACAAATAATTATACAAGAACACATTCTAAATATTTGCACAAATTATACCATTTGGTCACCTGCGAGTAATCGATGGCTAAATTAAACAACAAAGGAAAGGTATATATGTCGACAATCGTTCCGAAAGATAATCCCCTTGAGATTATGCGACAAAGATACCGCAACCTTTTCAGCTAGATTTATATTCGCACTGTTTTGCTTTATAGTTTCCGCAGAAGAATTCAATAACAAAATAAGTCTTAGAATCTACTCACGCGCAATGGCTGGTAGATTAAAGGAGATGTATCTTTCTTTTTGTTTCCTTGTGGCTTATTTTTCCTATGTCATCTTTTTTTGAGTCGATAGTACACAGGTATTATATAAACGCATGAAATGTCTACTAGTTTTCGGATTCTTGGCCTTGCCGAGTTCCGAGTTCTCGGTAAGCTAATGAACGATCGATAGTTCATTTGATATAATCGAGTGCAAGAATCGCTCGTTAACCACATCACTAGCGAGGATAGCATTTTGGTGTAGTTAAACATGGTTAGATAATAGCGGTGAGAGGTTGCCGTTAGACAGCGATACCCTAAGGATTTGAGAGGGTATATCGAAGCGTGTATCTGACACACAGCAGAATAGTGTGCGTATTTCACGACTTTGTTAACTAGTAGAATTCATATTTTTCATCGTATTACGGCAATCGACAGATCGAAAGTGCGCTCTTGGTATAGCTAATTTAACAAAATATTTATTTAGAACTACAAAATATGGCAACCACATTAATTGTTTCAATAAATAAATAAAATAATTTAATTGCGTTGAACAAATTTTGCTTGATTTAACTAAATCGGTTTTTTCGGTGTATGAATAGACTAGAGACATTTTTCTGTGAAGATATGAAAATATTTTGCCAGTTCGCCGTTATAAATCCCAACAATTTTGAGTTGGTGATACACTAGAACTTATGCTGTATCTTGTCTGGAATGTAAAGGACGATTTTGCATGCAGATATCCGGATCTCAATTTTGTAGGATAACCAGCAGCACTAACTTTTACTTGGACGGATCAAAGGGCACAGAAGATACTGGGTTTTATCGTACTAAACCAAGTATGGGCAACCTTTGACATGTTGTGGGCACAACTTTAGTGTGAAAATACGTTCGCGGGCCGCGTTTAAAAGTAGTGCATTTTAAGGTAGTGTTCATAATTTTTAGCGATAGATATCAGACATGAAATAATACGACAATGTAATTATAATGCAATTTATTTAAATGAGAAAATGAAATGAAAAAAAATAGGTACAACATTATAATTAAATCGCGAAATTTGGAATTATTACAAACTACGAAAGTTAAATAGCGACAACGAAATCAATGAAACCCTTGAGCTTGAATTTGGGAAACTAATCCATTGATGTTTGGATGAATTCCACTGATACAAAGACGTAAAGAATTTTCTAAATTATCGTCAGTCAGCCTTGTACGATGTTTTGATTCATTAACTTTCATCATTGAAAAGAACTGTTCGCATTTATAAGTACTGCCAAACGCACAAATCAATCTTCTTGCGAATTTTCTAAGCTCCGGAAAATGGTCTTCTTCGAGGTATTTTTTATAGAAATCGCACAACTCCACGTTTTCAAATTTAGATTTTAGGAGTGAGTTTTCTTGAAGCTCGATCAACTCCATTTGCAAGTCTATTGAAGCATTTTGTACATTACTTTTTGTTGGCGTAGCTAATAAATTGAAACTGTTTTCCATGTTTTTAAAATCGCTAAATCTGTTCCAAAATTGCTCCGACAGTAACTTGAGTTCTTCAGCATATTGAGCATAAGCAGTTTTTTCATACGCAGAGAGCGTGGTGAAATGGGTAACCAGACAGCAACTGTGCCTCCCACAAGCGGATTTTGTTTTGAAATACTTTCAAATGGCTGTACAAATTATTTACTAACTGTCCTTGTTTTTGAAGTTTCAAATTTAAATCATTCAAATGGCCTGTAAGGTCGACCAGAAATGCTAAGTCACACACCCATTTTCGGTCACTCAATTCAGATAGTGGTTTATCTTTTATTTGCATAAAATCTGCTATCTCATTTCTAAGCTGGTAAAACCGTTTCAGCATTTTTCCTTTGCTTAACCATCTGACTTCACAATAATATGTTACGTCGTCATATTCGGCTGATATTTCATCCAAAAACGCCTTGAACTGACGATGGTTAAGCCCTCGGGATCGAATAAAACTGATGGTTTTTACTACCACATTCATTATATTCTGGAGTCGAATGGATTTAGAACACAAGTTCTGTTGGTGGATAATGCAATGAAGGGCTATCAAATCATCTTTTTGCACATTTAATTCAGTTGCTTTTTCATACAAAATTCCGATGAAACTTTTACGTAAGCCGACCATAGAAGGTGCACCATCTGTGCATACACCAACTAATTTTGACCATGGCAAACCAAAACAGAACTTGTGAATACCTTTTCATCTTCATTAAAAATGTCCTCTCCGGTAGTGCTTCCTTTTAGCGGCTGTAAGCAAGCAATTCCTCAGTAACAGTGAACTCTTTATCAACACCTCGAATAAATATAGCCAGTTGAGCTGTGTCAGACAAATCAGTGCTCTCGTCTAATGCTATGGAAAATGATTCAAAACCAGCTATACGGTCAGTCAAAGTGGTTTTTATATCATTAGCCATCATTTCTATACGTCGGGCAACAGTTCGTATTGACAAACTAATTTTTTCAAATTGATTTTTCTTTTTAGGACACAAAACACTGCAAACTTCTAACATACACTCCTTGATAAATTCTCCTTCGGCAAATGGTTTTAATGACTTTGCCAATTTTGAACTAACTATAAAACTAGCTCTCACAACATTATGAAGTTGTGTTCTTTGTTTATGAAACATTTGCTGCTGTTTTTTCAAATTTGCGGTAAGCTTCTGGATTTTGTCTTTTCTTATTTGTCCTGTTAGTGAGTGCAGCATAGGATGCTTAGTTGAGTAATGGCTCTTTATATTGAATTCCTTCATCACTGAAATGGATTCATTACACAGCAAACAAATAGGCTTATCATTGTGCAAGTTAAAAAAGAATTCTTCAGTCGATTTTTCTTGAAACTGGCGACCCTCTGCATCTATTTTTCGTTTCTTTCCACCAGACATAATTTTCGTTTACCTTTCGTTCGATAAATTTAATAACAACATATAATTAGTAAGCACTCAAGATGCACACAAAGTCACAAAGTAAATTGACGGCACTAGCAGTTCGCTAGGATATCGCTTGTCGAAGTTATCACCTCGGTAGCTCAAATAGAACTGAACTAAAGTTCGGGCCATCCACGCGCTTATATAGGCAAAATGAAGGAATGATCTAGAATCGTCTAGTGTAGAACATTTGAGAAGCTATAATCTTTTTTGCGCCGCCAGTGAGGCGGCAAACATCAAAGGCTTTGATGTTTGCCGCCTCACTCTTTGATGATCGCCACCACTCGACTTGCTCGCCCACTTGATTCCGCAGGAGCAAGCGACAAACCCCATATCACTCGATCTTTCTCATTTGGAGTGAGTATGAGTAAGTAGTGTAATATTTTTTTTTAATTGGGTTTTTCAAAATATCTCGCGGGCCGGATCAAATCTTACAGCGAGCCGGTTGTTGCCCATATATGTACTAAACAATCATACTGTATGTTAGTACTTACTTTTGATTAGAGATAGCGTTACGTGCAATCAAAAAAGCCAGCATAAGTACGTCTGATAGAAAAAACATCATATAAACTGTTATAAACATCATGATTAGCCATAACAATGATATCGTTTCGTATTTACATTGTATGTATTGAAAAGCTATAATACATCGAAATTTTATTGTGGATACACGATTCTTATGAATAGGAAAACGACTTTCAGCGCCGTACGACTTCCTGTAATGTGCTTTTATTGCATTTTATGTGCTTTCGAAGGTATGCTTAAGCGTTTTCCGATTTGTCGGAGTTGCCTTTCTATACTGAAATACCGCCGCATGGGATTGCTGCTTCCACCCGTAGTTTATGATTTTTTTATTTATGAAGATGATCGCGGTGTGCGCTACTAACATCTGCCTTCACGGAATGAAAGAGTTTCGAGGATACGCTTCCCTCACTGCGGAGTAAGCAAATTTAATATCATAAAAGCCCCTCTTGGCAAAGAAGTTCCAATAAAGCATTGTGAGTACGTGCCTAGTGCTCTGGATACGTATCGTCAAAGAGGTCTGACAATATAAAGGCACGGTTTCTTTTACTGGAACGATGTAACGCTACAAAAGCGGGTTATAATGGAGTTACGCTTTATGATTGTAGTTATACATTCGTTTTTCATTTTATTCTAATACAAAGTGTTGTGTTCTCGGAAGATAATATTTGTGTATGTGCCTTGTCTGTCGTAAATTAGTTCTAACGCATTCATTATAGTCTTAAGCTCTTGTAGTTGTATAACATCATTAAATTCGTTTTTGTATAACAAGGCTTGATTCATTTGTGCTAATGATGCATTTTTATATAAGAAATGCGTGTTGCATAATTCAATTAAATGACGTTAATATAATAGCCCTCATATCGCAACGTAGGATTCAAAAGGATAAAGTAGGTGTAGAATACCCTGTATCCCAAATACGAAAATTTATAGGTATATATTGCTATGGAATCAGGGGTATGGAATATAATTTAGAGTCATTTAAAACAGGTTTCAAAGCCGAATGAAGAAGTAATTGAAAGTTGAAGTGCATACTCGGCTGCCTACTTTACAGGTAAATTTTGAATTTGTTAAGAATGACTGTAAAAATGGACCATCTTAGTAGCCTTAATTATAATGTAAACTTTATTTTCTATGTTAATTCAAGCTTACCTGGTAAATTTTTCTGTTTTTGTTATAATTTGCTCGGGGAGATTTTTCATTCTTCGGGATGTCTATTTGGTTACTTTTGCTGTATTCCCCTCTAACTAGAGTAAATAACGGTATCTTAATGTCAGTTACGGGTATCTACTCAAAATTAATGTTGGCTTGCCTGATAGCGATAACAATCGAAGGCTGATTACTGGTAATTTTAGTTTAAATCCTTATTCTGCCTGTGGCCACGAAAGACGACGGTTGATATTGAGCTCATATGCCACACTATTAAAAATATCAAAGCTCCACTAAGTGTTTACCTAAAAAAGTATCGATATTACTCCTGCATAATTTAAATCTTTACTCTGTTAATCGTCGTGAATTTCCTATGAAGGATCCCGGCTGGAATACCATTCCATGCTATTAACCGATACGGGGGCCCGTCGAACAGAAAGTTCAACCTGTACCCAGAGAATTACCTGCTTAAAGTGTGCCTGCGCGCACCCAAGTTAGTATTCCATCAAGTATATCCCACCTAAAAAGGAAAATAATTAGTTTCAATTAATTAGTTAATAACCAATAAATAAGCTTTTTATAATTTATGTTCACTATACGTTAATTTGGGTTTAAATTTATATGAACCGCCATTATTTTTAGTTATTTTAGGAATTTTTAATATTTAAGGGTTGCTTTCAAAATCACTGAGGTGGCCTGTGATAAAATAGTTATTCTTAACAAATATCGATAACCCAGATTATATGTAGTTTTCTAAAAAAATTAGTTTCTGCTATTTACGGGTAGATGGCTCTGTTTTTTAAAATTAATAATTTTTAAATTTATTCTTTTTATTTTGACGTTTCTTTAACCTCATTCATTTAAGGTGCCAGAAAAGTTTGAATACGTATTTTTTGTATTAAATAAATTGTTTTATATAGTATTTACGATTTCAACATACGTATCTGTGATTTAAGAGTCTCAAAAGCGGTGATATATAGCATTTTGGTAAAGAAATAAAGAGTAAGCTTGTTTCGTGTTAAAACATTCTTTTATTTATACGTTTGGTATTTTTACAACGACATTTGATAATTGCAAATTTTTCAAATTTTAATAATTCGAGAAAGGGCTTTCGGGGCTCGCCTGTTAGGTAAGAAAATTGCGTATTCGTTAGCAAGCGCCTGGATTACTAATTTGATAGGCTCAGATATATTCCTTGGTAATGAAAAAATGAACAAAGCAATAATAAAAGATAAGGTAAATGGGGCTCCCTTGAAACGTTATTTAGTTATTGAAACTATTTAAATCTAAACAAAGGAGAAAGAGAAATATGGCTTTGAAGTTACAACTAATAACAAACAAAGAAATAATATAGGCGGTAAACTTGCGGTTTCTGTTGGTTCTTTGCACTGGGCGTTGTCTCGACGGGTTGATCCTCTGTCGGCGTACGTGGCAGTTATGTCCGGTGATCGCTTCGAAAACGGCTACTTTGTCGGAGTATCCCTAACTGCAGGTGGCACTTGGACTGTGGGATCACTCAGTTAGCGACGGTATCCACACTTTAACTTCACCAGCGGGCGCAGATATCATCACAATGATGGGGAATTCAAATATCTCACCACGTGGTTTAAAACTGCAATCTTGAAACATCCGATTGCTTATAGGGTCGGTGCTTCTTTTTTCGCTGGGATTCTTTATACGGATGGGGCCTCGAGTTAACCCACCCGGTATTTTTAATATATTTGCGTTCCAACTGGCCTACAATGGCCGTCCTCCTTGCACACCTTTTTCGACGACCTTTTCCCACGTCCGTAACCCTTACTAGACGCTAGCCCACGCCTGCGCGCGTAGCCGTCTCGTGGACTATTTCATTACTCCGCCGAACTAGCCAATCAGGAATAGTAAAACAATCACAGGGTGGCAGCAAAACTCAAATAATCATAGTTGTGGCAAGTTGTTACCTATTTAAGAAAATACATGAGTTTAATAGCGATCAGCATTGTTGTTACTTCTACTAAGCATGTGTGTAGTTAGATACAGTACCAGTAGTCATAAGTAATACGTTACTTACCACAAATTTGTCAGGTACGCTGTGTAATAGCTGTTAATAAAAGCACTATTTACAGTAATAACTTGCATTCAGGAAACTGGGTTTAGTTGCAAGTATTAATTAGCGAGAATAGTTGCAAGTAAAACTTTATCTATTGTAAATAATTTTTTTATCAAGTAAACACTTTACTTAGTCCATTTTTCTCAGTGTAAGGAAACAGGAAAGAAGAAAAAAAAAGAAAACGATTGTTTGAAGAAGATTGGGTCAAGTAGAAGGAAGAATAAGAAAAACTTGAAGAAAAAACCATTCATCGACGTAAGAGAAGCAAAATTTCCCGAAATAGCCAAGCAGCCTCCGCTTTTTTCCGAATTCAATCCGGAGATCGAAAATTTTAATAACTACATCGAGAGATTCGAATGTTTTGTGGACGCATATGGGCTGGCTGGAGAAAAAAAAGCAAAATATTTTCTCAGTTGTATGGGGGATAGTATTCATTTCATTCATTCAAGTTAGGGTGGGCACTTGAGCTTGGTGCTCATTGTACCATCCCTATTGATTCTCTTATTTCCACTCGAGCAGCTTGGTGTTCTCTATAAAGCCCAGTATCTTGCCCAGTGGAAACTTGAGGACCTTCGAGGGCTCCAATAGATCTCTCCCGAAATATTTCTGCCTGAGTACCTTCAGTTCCTCACATGTGCATATTACATGTAAACTCGTTTCCTCCTGTAGTTCGCATCTTCTGCACCACGGTTCGCTTACACGGCCTGTGTTGTATAGATGCTTTTTCAGAGAGCAGTGTCCAGTTACCAACTCAGTAATGGTTTTAACTTCTTTCTTACTGCGCTTGAGTAGGTTATCAGAGAAACTACCATCCCCATCCCCTATCAGCGTTTTGGTATGGAGTTGACCTTCAGTTGACCTCCATTTCTTTGTACTTTCTTTATCTAACCAGGTCCAGATCTCCCTTCTTGCGGAATCCTTAGTAATCCCACATACGGGCTCTGGACCCATGAAGTGTCTCTTAGAGGGGGATAGTATATTAGTTATACTAAATTAAGAACATTAACGGCACCAAATAAACCTAATACAAATAGCATTTTTGAACAAATAAAAGAAATATTAAGCAATTATTTAAATCCTTAACCAATTGCTTGTACGAAGTGGCAACGTTTTCGTTCACACAGACAAGGGGAAAAAGAGGTGTGTGCTGATTTTTTATCTAGTTTAATTAAAAGAAATATCAGTAAATTGTAATTTTGAAGGTAAACGTAGATTGGATGAGGAATTAAAATCAAATTCTTTATGGTATAAGAAATGAGCAAACCCAAAACTATTCTTGGCAAACCGATAATTTAACTTTAGAATTGGTTATTAAAAAAGCGTTAGCTGATGAGCAAGTTTTGCTGGGTGTTCATAATCTCAAAGGTAACGAATGTGTTAAGGTTAGTAAAACTCATATGCAAACAATTTCTAACAGCAATTATGATAAAAAAAGGTAAGCTAACTCATAGCCTAGCAAACAAAAAACCCCGAAACGTAGATATTTTATGCTACCGATGCGGCAAAAATAATCATAATTCTTCAAAATGTTGGCTTAATTATAAATATAATAAATGTTGGAAAGTTTGTCATTTAGCTGAAGCTTGTAGAAGGAAATCCTCACTGGCGGCAAGTAAATCAATAAACGCGGTCAATGAAGTAGGGGCAGGCAGAAGTATTAATGATACAGGGAAAGCAAAAACGTAACCAAGTTCGTAAAGTATAAAACGAAAGCTTTTCACTTCAGACTATTTATTTAGACTATATTTTGGGATTTTCAGTTCATCTGCACATTATTGCTATTTGGTGGACTAATTTTAGCATCAGAAAGCTTTTAAACAAATTCGCAAATTGCCATTGCGCAAATCGGGACAAAACCGTATGTATATTAACTTTGTTGCTTAATAGCGGTGTGTTACAGTACATTCTACCGGGTAAGCGATTTTTTTTTATTTCGCCGCTCATTCACTTGATGGGGGGGCAATTAAGTATAATTTGAGTTGAAAGCGGGCACCCTTTGGAGAAGTGCGCCGGAAAAGCGACCCTTTTCTCTCTCTTTTCTGTCATTTTCTCCGTCCCCGCATTAAATATATAATGACCGTATGAAGGTATAACATACATATGGTGTTGTACCTGGCGTGCGCGCCGTTCGGCTTGTCGAGGTCATCCGGCAAATACTATCTTGTGCGCTACGTGACAAATCAATAAGATGAAAGCGATTCTTCCCCAGGGTCATGTGGTTAGAAATATAGATTTTGTTGGAGTATTACTGACGTATCATTACGTGTAGAATGTAATAATTATTCCACTAATTTGGTATACCAACAGATGTAAGGAAAGCACACGTTTTGTTGGAATAATAACTAGTTGTAATTAATAATTTGGTTATGTCTATACACATTTATTTGTTTGTGCGCTTAGAAACGCTGATTATAGCGTGCCTGAGGTGTATAGCGTCGAGCTTCTTAATCGAAACTCCTGTAAGCAACCACTTTATAGTGCCCAATTTTACGTAAACAAGTATATTTAACATTGAATGTTAAGAACAGAACACATACGACAAGAGTCTCTCATAACATCCCCGGTCGTACTAAAATATAATAAAATTATTTTCCTTATAGTAATTTTTTTTTAATGGGTGGGGTGTACTCTAGTTAGATCTGCTCACAAATCTATTCACTGCATGCCATCTGGTATTAAAGAGTAAATGTGAATTGAAATAATAAGGAGTTCGAGTTTCAATCTTATTTATTTTAATTTTTTTTTTTTTTTTGGTATATGTTTCGATCAACAATCATCCTCAGACATTCTATTTTATTCATTGTTTGTACTACTAGAGTCATCTACTTCTTCAACGTCTTCTGTATTCTCGTGTTTACAATATTTGTAGTTTTTTAAGCAACCTAATCCTTTAAAGATTTCATCTTGGGAATGCATGCTTAAATTTAGTACTCTTTTGACAAATTTTAAGCTTTCGCAAGATTTTTTACCTAGTATACTATAAACGTGTGCATCGACTACTTTAAACGTTATTGGTACTGTTATACCTCGTGTGAAACATTGCAAGCTTACCTTTCCAACAATATTTGTGATGTCATTTGTGAAGCTAATAAGATTTTTTGTTTTTGAGGGATAGATTTTATTTGTAGCAGTCAACTTTTGAACTACTGCAAGTGGCAAGACATTGCACTCAGCACCTGTATCTAATTTGGCTCTGAAAGATTTTTCTTTATACTTTAAATTTTCATACCAGGCATCATCATTATTTTTATATTTTACAAAGCAATGTACATAAAGAGTATCACCTTCAGTTTCAGAGTTGTCTGTGTTTTCTTTTTCCAAGATTTTCACGTTCTTTGATGTGTTTTTCTTGAATTTATTTTGATTCATTTTTGTATATCTTTTCTTCCAACACTGTTCTTTAAAATGTCCCTTCCTGTTGCACTGTTTGCATAAATTATTAAAGGCTGGACAATTTCTTCTTTTATGCCTTTGACCACATCTTTTGCAAATAAATTCTTCTGTAGTATTTTTTGTACTTACTTTTAATGACATTAATTTGATTTGAATTGTCTATTTGGGCTTCTTTTAGTTGCTTCATTGCACGTTCACTAGCTCTACATACTTCTATAGCCTTTTCCAAGTTTAAATCTTTCGTTAGTAACCTTTGTTGAACCTCTATTGAAATCGTACTAAAAACTATTTTGTCTTTTAGTAAGCTATCATGTAGACTTTCAAATTCACAAGTTTTGGCCTGAGTTTTTATTTCCGTAAGGAACTTATCAAAGCTCTGTCCTTCTTTTTGCTTAATTTAAAGAAGTTTAATCTTTCAAAGGACACATTTTTCTCTGCCGAATGTCGTGCACTCTACTTGAAGATGAATCCTCGTTGTCGGTCATTTTGTTTGATACACCTTTTATTTTTTTTCTCTCTCTCTCTGTTTACAAATTCGGCTAATTAACTACTTTGTTACCTCTTCTGACACCATGTAACATATGATTCTTATCTGTCAACTTTATTGTAACTGTCATATTTTTTAGGAACGTTCACATGATGTTACACTTAAAGCCAGATTCTTATTGTTTGAACTCCTCCTGTTTTGAAGGAATTTTTCCCGTTCTTGCACTTTTAAGCACTTGTAAAATAAACGCAAATGCACACTATTTACAATATATTTACAAACTTAAAATGATTACAGAAGGGAGACATTATACTAAATAATACAAGTTAACTCGCTCACGACGAGTTGAGACCGGAATTAAGACTTATAAACTGATCGTACGGCGATGTTTTGGTGGCTTACACCTCTGTACAATTGTAACTCGTAACTGATGGAAATAGGCTTGCTTATATATGAGATAATCTGAAATAATTATTTATGGGGTTGGAAAGTCCACAGGTAGTACCCCTAATTGAACGGTAGTGACGTCATGGATACCAGGCAAAAGTGGAAATTTCTTTTTCGTGTGACTAAGAAAGTAATAAATTGTACAGGTTTAACAATAAATAGATATCCTATTTCTCTATAAGTACAATAAAAATGTAAACTGTGAACATAAACAAGCAATAAAACGGATGAAGGAAGATCCAATTCAAATAGTATTGGGAATTCTATAAATAATGTGAAACTAACGTGTACAAATAATTAGTAATACTACAATTCCTAACAATTATTTTTTTATTTATTTTATCTATCCTGATATATCGTCGCTTATTTATGAATGAAAGTTATCGCTGCCGTGTCAGTATTATTACTCTGGTTATGTCACTACGTCAAGTACGAGAAAATGTTTGTTGTTTACGATTTTATTATTCACTAATATTAAACGTATCTAGCAAGCCCCAAAATCTCCACCATTTGTCGACACATTTTTTTTTATTTAAATAGATACATGTAGTAATAAATATTTGAAATAGCCAGACTCATTATACTCTATTTTGTTTATGGTTCGGAGAATTTTAAGTAATAATAGTTATTATTTTCATCTATGTAAAAATAATTTAGGAAGTGTTGTCAAATAAATTACGGACATTTTTCTTTGCTCTTGTCAACCTTTAATGATACTCTTTAAAATATATATGTGAAATTCTCTGTTAGCGAATGATCATTCGATCAAGTTATTCTTGTCACCTTTTATTGTTAGCTGTCGATGTTATATACTTGCATATATGTCTATTTCTCATATTAAAATACTAAACTATATGCTCAAATTTGTAACGCCATGCCTTCATAACTTTCATTAAAAAAAAAATGTACGTTATTTAATTTGTTTTATTATTGCGTTAATTTATTTATTACCTACCCTGAGAGAGAGAGAGAGAGAGAGAGAGAGCTAGCCGGAAGCCGTGAAGGCAAATAAGTTAAAACCCTACTAACGGTAATACGGTTCTGTTGTTTATTTCTAATAAAATGGATGACACTGCGGGATAATCAAAAATAGGAATTGAATAATTTAAAAAGTGTATTGTAATTTAAAATTATTTTTCTATCTACGCGCTATCTTATAGCATTACAGTATAAATAACAAAAGTCTAAAGTAAAAAAGCAAAAAAATCAATAATAAAAGATTTTACATTCTAAAACCTAAGCTTAAACAGTGAATCAAGTTACATCGATAACAAGTGAGATCACACTCTATAAACGAAAAATTAAATAAAAAATATATTGAAATAAAGAAGTGTGCACGCATTCGAGAAACTTAAATTTAAATAGAAATTATGGAAAAAAAAGAACGCATGAATCAATCCTCCATTTCCATTAGTCACTCGCTTAATATTTGCTTAAGCCTATTTAAGGAATTAATTCCTCTATACTGATCTGGTAGTAAGTTTCATAAATCTTGGAATAGCAGTGACTCGATCGTCGTACTTATTATGCGATCTTACCACTTTCAGATTCCGACTAACATTGGATCTAGTCTTGTGAGAATGCTCTATTTGAACAAAGTATCCCACTCAAAATAGGTAGTCATAAGTATTCTAAAAATAAACAGCTTCTTTACAGTAAAAAGACTACTGGATCTGTGAGGATCCTGCTATGGCACATCATCTACCGCTAAACATTTTTACGATACCGTCCTGAATACTTTGTAATTTCAAAATATGGCTGCGAGAGACATGACTACACACTATTATACCTAAACTGTGGTATAACAATGGTAGATGGCACCAAACTTTGATAGATAATTTTCAACGTTTCTTTTGGAATTATGTCATGAATTGAATAAGTTGGGCAAGCAAACATATGCGCATCCAACAGAAACGCAGAGTCAATTGTAACCCTCATATCTTTGTTGTCTTAAAATTTCAATGTACGTGGCACAATTGCAATCAAACGCCAGATTGACACCGATCATGTATACACTCCTGAGAACCCTTCATATGCGGCGAGGCTATATGCATTAACTTTGTCTTATCCCAATTTATAATTAGCCGTTTATCATGACACCAAATCGGAAAATTATAAAAATCTCTATTCAGTAATTCATTGATCGTCTTTAAGTCTTTGTGCACCGAAGATAATCAGGGTGTCATCCGCAAAAATCATGCTAAGCCCAAGTTGATTCATTCTAGTATTGTTTGGTGTAAAGTGAACTTCAACTGTTGCAATGGCTTCCACTTCTAAACGAATTTGTTACGGTGATAAAGATTTCGAAGACACTCTTTTACGTTGGACAGATGAATGTGATGCTGAGTTGTCTGGAGAAAGTGAAATTTCTGATAATGAAGAAACAGGTATAATAAAACCTTCAGATCAAGATTCAGATTTTGAACCGGAATCAAATCCTAGAGACTCAGATAGTGAAGAAGATAAATCTAGTGAACAAATTTCTGGACAAGTACAAAATGACTGTTTTGTTGCTCGGAGTAGTGTTGTTTGACAAAAAAGTGAACCACCTCCGAGAAAAACTCTACGTTGCAACATTATCCGCTCAGCACCTGGTCTAATAAAAAAGAATGTATGTGCTACACCCACTATTAGATGCTTTCACTTATTTTGTTACTGACACTATTTTGGAAAAAAATATTATATGCACACATTTGGAAGCTAAGCGCGTTGAAAGTTCGAAAAATAGACAGTGGCAAGACATCGATAAGTGTGAAATGCTTGCATTTTTGGGATTGGTAATACAAGCAGGGGTTGAAAAAAGTTGGGACGTTTCATTACGGGATTTGTTTTCTGACCAATGCTCAAATCCCATTTATTCCGCGACAATGACATTGAGACGATTTGAGACTATTAGAATATATTTACGTTTTGATGACAAACGAACAAGACAAGCCGTTTGGAAATAGATAAATTGGCAGCAATTTCTTCTGTATGGAACTTGTTTATTTAGTAGTGCCGAACATGTATTCTTCCTGATAAAAACGTGAAAATTGATGAGCAACTCGTTTCATGTAGGGACAGAAGTCCATTCACTCAGTATATGCCTAGCAAACCGGCCAAATACGGTTTGAAAATAGTTTCGATGTGTGAATCCGTGTCCGGATTTGCCATAGATGGAATTATATACGTGGGACGTCAGCCTGGAGCAAGTGTACAAGGAAATCTTGGATTTGACACTGTAAAAACATTGGTTAGCACCATTCACAATACTGGCTTCAATCTTGTAGTAGATAACTTCTTCACAAGCTTAGAACTTACCAACTATTTATTAGACAAGCAAATCACTCTTGTAGGAACAATCAGGGAAAATAAACGTGATGCACCTAACGAAATGAAAGAAGATAAGAATAGACCCGCTTTTTCTTCATTATTTGGTTTTGTATAAAAAAATATTACAATGGTTAGTTATGTACCTAAAAAGGAGAAAAGTGCCGTTTTAGTTAGTAGCATGCATAATACCCCTGATGTACGAAAATATCAAAAAAGTAAGCCTGAAATTATACACTACTACAATAAAACCAAAGGCGGAGTAGTTATGGATCAACAAGTAGGAACTTATAGTTGCAAACGTCAAACAAAGCGTTGGCCGATGGTGATTTTTTATAATATGATAGATATCGCAGCTTTGAATGTCTTCATAGCATTTACTAAGCAACACCCAAATTACCAAAAGGATGTAACTCATAAAAGACGAATTTTCCTCAAAGGGTTGACAAAAGAATTAGTGATTCCGAATATGATAAGGCGATCACAAAATCCAAAATTACAAGGAAGTGTGAGAGAGCGCATGAAAAACTTTATTACAATCTCACGAAGTAATCAAAATCAAGACGATATTCCACAGCGTAGCAGGTGGTTTATGTGTCCTTCAAATATTAGTCGCAAAAGTATGTTAATGTGTGTAAAATGTAAAAATAATATTTGTAATGAACATTCTGTTAGAGTTTGTACTGCATGTAACAATTAGAAAATACTTTTAAACAACACCGAGAGAAAAAAAGTGTTGTATGAACTAATAAAATGGTGTATTGAACACTTTTTTCTTTTTCAATATGAGCAATGATATTTTAGTGTTAATGCAATACGTAAAAAAATGTTAAAATTGCGTTAGTTAACTGAATAAAATAAATGTTATAAGAAACAGACTACGCGTGATTCTTTGAACATGTACTTAATTTTCCATTAACAATTTCTACCTGCTAATTGAATAATACAACAACATTATCTCAACACAGTTACTTGTTGTACACACACGAAGTAATAATTGTCTCTATAATTTTATAATATGGTTTAGCACTATAAAATGTTGATTCAAAACTTATATTGTTCCATTTAACCTACCTGTAGTATTCATCGAATGACTATTTGCATGTAATTCAACACCTTTAGGTGGTTATACGAAAAAGATTTTCTTGTTAGTGGAACCATTTTCGATTTTGCTTAAAATCACGTTACTGATCGGGCGAGGTTTTAATTTCAACGATGGATCCATCGATTACTGTATCATTAATGTATTAAACAGAGATATACTGTAATCGATGGATCTATCGATGAAATTAAAAATCCGCCCGCACATTCAGCAATTAGTCCATTGATAGCAACGCATAGCTATATATTGCCTAATTAGGAAGACTATAGTACGTAATAGAAGAAAAACGTTTACGGCATTGTATACTAAACTTATATTAGCTTAATAACATAACTAAAAAATTACAAAGTTTTATTCATACATTTGAAAGGAAAGTACAATTAACGTTTCATCATAAATCATTAATAACAACATTTAATCAAAATTCGTTATCAGCATTTACCGATTTCGTAATATTACCCATCAAATAATCATTATCTTCAACGGAATTGGTTTTTAATCATTATATTAATCGATTTACTTAAACAAATAGAGGCAAAATAATTTTTAGGATCATATTTATCACATATTTTACCATAAGCTGGGCAACTGTTTTGCGCATGCGTAAAATTACAACGTGTACACCGACCTGTTCGAGAATTGTTCGAATCCGTTACAAACGATCTTATTTGAACTTGCCGGGTACCTCCTTCCAATGATCTTCCATCCTTGTGCGGCCCTTGGGTGAAACGTGTCTTCTGTCTTGCTCCTGCATCCGGCTGTCGATCGATGTGTTTTCCAGCGTAATTTCAATATTATTTAAAATTTCTCGAACTTCCTTTCCTATACAGTGTAACAGCGTCGCTGCTTGTATTTCGGCTGTTTTCCCACTGCAACCACTCCGGTAGAATATATTTCCAATCTTCTTTTAATTGCCTCCATTTTTGCTAGGTCGCCTCCTTTTCATCTTCTCGGTGAGATTATTCATTTTGTTTTGTTTCTTTCTGACACTTTTTTTTTATAATTTGTTGCACATTTTCTTCTTTTCACTGATTTTTTTTTTGTATTTTTGTTTGTTTTTTATTTGTGACTGCGCCATGTTAGATATATATACTCCGCGATGGGTTTTTGATTATCTTTATTATTCAATATTAATGTTACCGAAACTTACAAACATAGTCTTATTGCTACGGAGGTGGATATGACTGGACTTACGCATGTGCGACACCTATATGTAATAATATTAAATATTCATTTTCATGTAGTTAACACCGGCTAGTAAATATTTAAAATACACCTTTTTCAATGTCAATCGACAATTTGTGGGATTAAACCAACAAGATAAAATATTGGTTACCGCCTGAACACTCTTAATCTTGTTAAATTACTGCTAAATGTGCAAACAATATAAATATGTTTGTTTCAAATTTGTGCATATGATTCACTTAAAATGCAACATGGTTTAAATCCAATGCTCAAATTCATGGCACTACGGAAAAAGTTGACAATACCATTTTCTTCTTCAGGATAAGTTTGTTAGAAATATTATTTTAGGTTTGTTTGTCCAATAAAACAGTATATTTGGTCAAGTAAAATAAATTATCCGCAACCATAAAATTACATTAAACATTTCTTTTTTGTAATTACATCTCCCTGTGCCTCACAGCTCGAGCGCGTTGAAAGAGTGACTTTTTAGGCGTGCATCTAGGGTTAAAACGCAAACCCTAACGAAGATAAAGTTCCTTCTAACAATTTAAAAGAATCGGTTAATACATTTGTGACTGTCTTTCTGCCAAGCTGTCGAGCTTTATCTAAAGAATGCATTAAGAAACCTCTGGCACTGAAAGGAATTCCACCCGGCCCGTAGCATTGCGAATTTCCAAATACTTCCTGTCAGTGGACGCTGATGGAGTCGGCCCCAGCAAGTGAAGCGCATTAAAGTGCAATTCCATTCTCTACGGGCAACGACGGGCGGCGCAACATTAAACCTAATTGCTGTTGCGCAATATCCTAAGCGTACCTAAGCACTTACACAGCTAATAATGTCTAACATTGAATCGAATTCGGCCTTCGATGGTTTTAAAATGGAATTGCACTATACTCGAGGTGGAGTGGGTCCCCGGGGGGCGGAATGTCAATCGTTGCACCCATTTTCACTAGCCCGACGGAACCAATTTTTAGAACCGTAAAAGTCTTAAGACTAAACTCGCAAGATTAAAGTCACTAGTTTTCCGGTAATTATAAAGTAGACCACTCGGCCGTCGAAGAACGGAAACACCGTGGGAGTTTTATTTTGAGAGGCGCTTAGGATCTCTCGTGATTAGTAAGAGGTGGATTTAGAACGTTTAATCGGGCTTGTTGAAGAAGGGGAAACTTCTAGATTAGTAGATTGCACGTAAGTTACGTTACGTATGTATGTTACACGCATATGTATAAAATCTTTTGAATGTACTCTGTTAGAAACCTTTACTCAACCAAGATTAAGGAGATAGCGGTATGTATATGGCTTAAGACGTGGGTTGTTAACGAGCAAATAAAATATTATTTGTAGGCTGTAATAAGATATTTACGATATTTTTATTGCTCATAAATTTCTCTTAGATTTACAGGAATAATTTTTATTTTAATACGTAGGACGAAATTTTAAGTTAGAAAAATATCTGCACATCACCGCGCGCCACCAGTTTGTGAGCACTAGTGGCATATTTTTATAAGGCGACAGTTTCTTTTTAATATTAATTCACGACACGAACCGAATACCAGTAATTTATATCAAATGTTGGCACATACTGATTTTACCCTGTCTTGTGAGCTAGGGGATTTACACGGATTATAGTCCCGAAAACGCCAGGGATTTTAAAATGTAACGTATTTATTTCTATGTTAAAATATACTGCAAATTTGGATATACAACCAGATACTCATTGTTAATTTAATAAGCGAACTCATTGACTACCG
>RXPK01003688.1:0-87458 GCA_004143645.1 Protaetia brevitarsis | reverse complement strand
AAATACCAGTTTGCCGGTTTTTTTTTCATGTGTGACATTAATGGGCTTCCCCAAGAAAATAGAGTTAGAAGTTAAGTTAGAATAATACATACTTTGCACAATCTTAAGGCATATTAGAATTTGTAATAAATATTTGTATTTAATTATTTTAAACAGTTGTTAGCAGTAAAAAAAATAATTAAGGTTCAAATTTTAATGTTATTTTACAATAATGTTGCATTAACATTCTCTCATAATGTGGTGTATTCAAAATTGCTATTAATTTAAATACGTGAAATGTTGTTCTTCTATATTATTATTTTTTAAATTAATAAATTAAAAGTGAGACATTTACTTACTCTTTAAGAAAAAAAGATTTTAAACTTTTAAAATCTTAAAAAACTCCAGAGACAACCTCCAAATGACATATGCTAACTCAACTTTTTTCGAGAGATAAATAAAATCCACACAAAAAAACTCATAAAATGAGAGAATTTAAATGCACTTGTTGACAAAGGCAGGTAGGAAAAGTGAGGTATTTTGCTTCCTACATTCCTAGCAACAAATGAACATTAATCTCGCTTTTCTTTGCGTTACTTTTCGTTATCCATCTCGTTTGAGACTTATTTTCTTTTAATTTCTGCACATTTTTCAATCTTCTGCTTTTCTTGTTGAGAATTTTTTGACTCATTCTCTTTCTGACTAACTGAGTGGAATGGACGTTATACGTTCTAACCAAAAACTTTAGTCAGTTTCTTTCTATTTATTCTCCATTCCAGGCCATTACAGCGGCTTTCAACCTCAAGAAAATTTAAATTAAAATTAAACAGAAAACACCCATCAAATTAATAATTGGGTATATTGTTACTTACAGTTATCTGTTTTTTTTTTATTTTCAATGTCCCTTTAGACCTTTAAATATCTATAATCACAATATTTTGTACATAAAAATGTCTGCTTTGGATTTTTCATTTACCGAATTACCGGTAAATTTTTGTAATTAGTTTACCGAACGTTTTTTGGTCAATACAATAAAATACAATCCTTAGTAGAAAGTATTCACCACTGTAGGCCCACTTAAATTGTCAAAATTAAAGCATGAAATTAGTTTCTTTGAACCCGGTGGTTGGTGCGAAAGGCGATGAAAATTTCCGGTCGGTCGTTTCCGTGCATTGCAGACACAAGCTACACATTCCAATCTCCATTTTTTTGTTTTGTGTGTAGTATTCACATTCATCATTTTTCTGTTCTAATTTTGTATTTTTCGCTTAATATAGTATTATTTAGATTTACTTTAAATATTGCAGCGTCAAGCGTGTGTCGATATAAATAGTCATTTAGGTTAATTTTGTTTTGTTTTCATATTTTATTTATTTTAGGTGTTTTAAGGATTCAACTCGTGTTATTTTATTTGAGTGAAAAATAGGTACCCAAGTAGCACAGTGTGTCCGCTGGATATTCGTTCCGTCTCCATAATGTGCAAATACGGATGAACTGAAAAAAAATATTCAGTGCACATACATTCCATGTTTGTGCACCAAACTCATACTTACAGGATAATTTATGACATTAAACATAAAACATATAATATCCACGCAAATCTATATTAAAATTAAATATTGTTCGAATTAAAAAAAAAAAGT
Organism: Protaetia brevitarsis; assembly: GCA_004143645.1. NCBI lineage: Eukaryota > Metazoa > Arthropoda > Insecta > Coleoptera > Scarabaeidae > Protaetia > Protaetia brevitarsis. Next base: position 85,836 of record RXPK01003688.1, on the reverse strand, counting down.
AGCCACTCCAAAAAGATATCTGAATTTAAGTGTTTATCCCTCTACCTTTTTCACTTTTTATTGTGGCCAGTTGTGACCCTTACTTCGATCATGTGGCCCACGCCATTGTAGGCAAATCTCGTCCATTGCAACGTCTTGTGTTGCCACTAGTTTTGGTTAAGTACCGTTAAGTCCCCTGTTTATGTACCTGTAGATATCTGGTTTATTATATTAAGTCATATGTACCAACCAAGCCCTGTAAGACGCGCTGTATAAAGAATGAAAAGAAGTTTTAGATAAAAACTCACAAAACGATTTAACTATAACCTTAACTTTAGTTAATTCCTGCCTAATTCCCCTAAATTAGAATAAAGAAATAAATTAGTAAGTGCATAAACGGTCAACAATAACAATGAAAAACTCAAATCACTGTGGAATCAAGCTTTCCTAGTTTTTATTACTACTTATCAGGATGACACTAAAAGTTGTGCAACATTAATAAAACAATCAAACTCAGTAGCAAGTAGCAGCTTAGTAAAAAGGATGGCGAACTTCTAATGTTCTTTTACTTTTTAAGTTTTGATTTTAAAACGTACATTAATCCTTCTTACTGTTTTACACGTATTTTAACAAATGTCATTTTTAACGTTTCTTATATTTTGGTATATACTAACGACCAACTCGTACGTAAGTGCTTTGAGTTTGAGTTTAATTGTTTCATTAATATTGTACAACTTTTCGTGTCATCCTGATGAAATAGTAATAAAGACTATAGTCCGACCAAGTAAGTTGGCAGTTGGAAAATATGCAACTAATTTATCTAGTCTTCGCCGCACACTACCCCTAACCTTCACGTTGTACGTTTTACAGCTGTGTACAGTCTCATTCTATGTTTTGGTATCTTTTTCTACCCTTTGTAGTTTATATGTACAGTGGGTCGCTTTTTAATGTCATGTCCTACCGAGCAGATATCAAAACTTTTTCCTTCTGGGGTGGCTTATACGTTGTTGCTTCGACCGATGTCGACCACCAGTCTTATTTCTAGTACCTTATCGTGAATTTGAATGAACTGTGTACTTTAAAAGTTTTTGAATATTCATATTATTATTGTAAAATAGTTACCTTATCAAAAATAACATTATCAACATCTTAACGTCGAGTTACATATCGTTGCAACAGACATGTAATTTGTGATCGTTTATGAAAAAGTGTTCCTAAATAAATTTTCCAAATTTGATGGAGTATGGTAGAAATTATCGGAAGGAAATTTTCTTGTAGTTAGTTTAAATCAGTAACAATGTTAAATATTTAAAAAACAAATATTATAAGGGGTTAATACAAACTTTACGAACTTTTTCTTTTTTACAGTAGCAGGCCGTGACTTTATATTTGGGTGCATTTTTAATTCTAAACAACTAATTTTAATAACATTCGAAATCACATCTTCGAAATTGGGGTACTTTACTCTTGTACGATTTTCATATTTCTTGATCTGCCCTGTAAGTTGATAGACTTTAAGACAGTCTAAGTGTATCTAGATGTCAAGCATGCACCAACGTTTGGCAATATTTATTTTACAATAGCGCAACTACTAAAAAAATTCCCAGTTGTTGCACACTTAGTGGACCACACTGTGTAATAATTTTAGAATTTCTAATGTTTTTATGTCACATACAAGCAAAGTTTAAGTACAGGCATTTCGGTTATAAAATTATTGTTGCAGTATGTAAGCAGTTCAGGTACGTCCACCGCAGACATAAATATGTTGTGGCGTTCCCACTATTACTCGTCGGCTAACCGGCGCTGCAATCTAATTTTTGTTCTTTTACTTTATAATTAAATGACTTTCTATTGTCATATTGTCAATAAACACATCTTAAAATGATCACGGAACTTACAAACCGATTTAGAAAAACGGCACCTCGACATGTTCAGTAGCTTCCTTGCTATGCTACAGGAACGAAACAAGTTACGACTTTATTTATTATTGAATACACTGTTGAAAATTTTAACACTTTTTTGACTAATTTAATAGTCAGGAGAGGTCCACACTGTCTTCGTGTTATTTTGTCGAGAACTATAGAAGTTTAAATTTGACGAACAAAGATAGTCAAGTATTGCCTATTGCTAAGGGGTTATTTTGTCCAACTAACACGTGGAATTATGATATACTTCTAGTCACATTTTATTTGATTTAGACTAGACAAATTTACTAGCTGTTTAACTAAATGAATGCGATCTATTGGATGATTTAACACCGTTTTCTAAACACAACGTCTTTTTAATATGCAACTCCTATTTCTTAGTGCTATAATATTCTCTCTTAAGACGTTTCCTCAATTATAAATATACAGAACCACTCATTCAAAAGTTTTGGTTTCAACTAAACGTACTAATTTTAAAATGATTTTTGAGAACCATTATAAAATTAAGTGAATGTTTATGCTATTTGATTCAAATCTGAACTAATTACGTAAATAGTTGTTCCCAATACATCTTTAAGATGTTGAATTTTTTTTATGCCCACTGGAATTAAAATTTAATAACACAAGGTTACACTTTGCAGGTCAGTCACATTTGGTGGTTTGTTTGGATATGTTAATACGCAGAAACAAACTCGAAAACAGATACACGTGCAATGCAGGTGGTGCGTATAATGCAATACTGTATTAGATTAGGTGGGTTTCTATATTTCTATCCCAGGGAAAAATTCTGATTGGTTGATGCTTCTGAATGTCTAGAGAAAATAATAAATCCTCATATCTGAACAAAGAATTCACACCAAATTCTAGTAATTTCTGTTCTACTAAACACATGTAGTCAATTCCACTGGCAAAGTTTGTAAAAATCAACACTAAAATATTTGACTAGCGCAAAATTAACGCCAACACCGTAATATTTTCAACAGTGTAGATATACGAAAATTAATGGAAAGTTGCGGTCATTTTCACGATTAATAGAATTAAATATTTGAAAAATAACGAAGTAAAGTATGTACACTAAATCATATCAATAAAATTTATGATTTTCACAGTACCATACACCTACATCATCGTGGTCTCCACATGCATTGGGCAAGCTTCTTCCATACCTTTACACTGCGACCAGCAGCTGTTGGATTGTTCTGCTTACTTTATGTAACATTTCACATCATAACATCCTTTCTTTTAACTAGACTTCTTACTAAACTTGCCTGCGAAATATTTCTTTTCCGGCGTATTTCGCGATAAGTTCATTGCCCCGACCAATATCAATGTTCGCTGGCTTAATGCTTCACATTAAAATAATAAAAAAATATGTCCTTCCTCGTCTGTATTTCTGTAGACAACCATGGCTTATGTGATATGATGAGAAAAAATACTGCTGATGCTACTCCATTATTTTTGTAACAGATGCCTCAATTTTCTTCTCTAATTTGCACCAATTAAAAAAGAACGTGTGTTACTGAGGGAAGTGTAATTTAAACTCAAAATAATTGCTTTAGCTGTCATCTGCGGCGTTAAACCTACCTATATATCTTGTGTGGAATATGATGAATGGTAGTAAATAAATTATTACTGTTATTATTAAATAAGAAAACGCCAAAGAAAAAGAACTAATATATATATATATAACCAATATATAATTATAAATTGAATTGAAAAGGCGTTAGAACTACCCCAAATGGAATTTAATTATTCTCAGTTATGCTCAATAACCAGCAAAATCAACGTCACAACAATAACTGCATCAGAGAGGGCGCTCTCTGTAAATTAACAGTGCGGTCAAGATGCCAAAGTTGTGTATGCAGACCCGCTGAAAACAGCAAGTGATTTATCTCTTCGCTGATTTAACTGTTCAACGAGATTCGAATCAATCGATCCTGAAGTTGCATTTCCAACGTTCTGCAGTAAGCAGTTAGAGAAACGTGTTTTTATAATACTTTCCCATAAAATATTACCACGCTAGCAACAAGTAAGTTTCTTCTTGTTGTCTTTTTTACTGATATCTATCAAAATCTCAATTTTGTAGTAGTTTTGATTTTCAGAATGATAATTCGTGAAATAACGTCATCCACTTATTGATAAAATAAATGGATGCGAACTAAAATAATCTCTAATATGCAAATCTATCCAAGTTTATTTAACATAGAATTAAAATGATAACGTAAAAAGTGACTCATAGATAATAAATCAATAACGACGCATTTTAGTAGGTATTTATAACCTGCTCAATTTTTGTACATGTGAATTGTTTCACACTGGTCCAGAATGATGTGGACCCCATTTCTTGGACTGTTGGTCTTGTGCAGTGGTGTATTAGGACAATGGCATCCCAACATGTGGGACAACCGAAACACCATCATTCACCTCTTTGAATGGAAATTTTCTGATATCGCCGATGAATGCGAGAGATTTCTTCAACATAAAGGCTATGGAGGAGTTCAGGTATGAGATTTTGTAATTACCAAATTTGGAACTAGACTAAATGTGCTCATTCAGGTTTCCCCAGTAAACGAGAATGCTATCATTACTACACCATGGAGACCATGGTGGAAAGATACCAACCGATCAGTTCAATATTGCTACCAGATCTGGTGACGAAGCCGAATTCGCAAATATGCTTCGCAGATGCAATGCAGTAGGAGTCAGGTAAGCAAAATGTTAAAGAAAGAAACCAAAACCATGTGAAGCAAGCATATTTCTCTTGAATTTACTTTTACGGCTTTAAAAATTAACAATTTTCTATTTTTAAAACAGAATATATGTAGACATTATCTTGAACCATATGACCGGACAATTTGGAATAGCCCACGGAACCGGTGGCAGTTGGGCTGATACCGACGCTAGAGATTATCCAGCGGTTCCTTATACTTCCGCAGATTTTAATCCAATATGCGGTATTTATGATTGGGGTAATCCGTGGGAAATGAGAAATTGTATGCTGGCCGGTTTAAACGATCTGAATCACGTGAGAATTTGAATAATATTAACCGACACTTAATCTTTTTTGCGATTTCTAGTTTCACGAATACGTTCGTGATCGATTAGTCGATTTCCTAAATAAATTAGTCTGGCTGGGAGTGGCTGGATTTAGAGTTGATGCCGCAAAACACATGTGGCCGGATGATTTAAGAGTAATTTTTAACAGAGTGAACGATTTGAATGTTGAGCATGGGTTTTCAGTTGGTTCAAGGCCATTTGTCTATCAAGAAGTTATTAGTTTCAGTACGTGCATGACTAGGAATTGGATCTCAAATAAACTCATTCAATTTATTGTAGGTGATGATGAGGTGATTACATTCAAGGACTACATAGAGTTTGGACGAGTGACTGAGTTTAGGCATAGTGCCGAGATTGGAAGGGTTTTTAGGGGACATGACAGCCTTGTATGGCTAAATAATTGGGGCACCGGTTGGGGTTTCATGAGCAGCGATTATGCGTTAGTTTTTATTGATAATCATGACAATCAACGTGGGCATGGAGCTGGGGGGGAAAACATTCTGACTTACAAGCAATCAAAACAATATAAGATGGCGACCGCTTTTATGTTGGCCCATCCGTATGGATCCACCAGGATTATGTCGAGTTTTGCTTTTGATGATAGTGAAATTGGTAATTTATATATAAGCAATTTTTATTGAATTTCGTTCACAAATCAATATTGTTTATTTAGGTCCACCGGCTGATAGTGATGGTAACATTATCTCGCCAGGAATCAACAATGACGACACGTGTTCGAACGGTTGGGTGTGCGAACATAGGTGGCGGCAAATTTACAACATGGTCGGCTTCAGAAACACAGTCAAAGGAACAGATATACAGAACTGGTGGTCGCACAGCAAATAGCCTTTTGCCGCGGAAATCGCGGTTTCGTAGCATTCACTAACGGAGGTTCTATTTACCAAAACTTGCAGACATGTTTACCTTCCGGAGTATACTGCGACGTAATTTCTGGCAATTTAATAAGCGGTGCTTGTACAGGAAAATCTATTGTCGTCGACTCGGATGGCATCGGTTTCATCGCTCTCGATGAAAATGAAGAGGATGGAGTACTTGCCATTCACGTTAATGCGAAGCTTTAATGGAAGCTATATTATAGACGCTGCTATTCAATAAATTCTTAAATGTTTATGATACCGCTTTTAATCTCTCCTAGAAAATTTCTCCCGCTAAGCATTATTTCGACCACATACTTGACGCTATCGCGACGATTTATTATATCAATTTCATTTCACATTAAAAACGCTCTTTATTCTGAAGGACCCCCACAGAATAACTATACTCACACAAGTTATGTACAAACATGTGATACATGCTATCATCATGCCCTAAACTCGTGATATCCTATTTTAGCGTCACAGCTCTGTTTACTTGCGAATTCAGTTAGGCTTCATCATTTTATGGAGATAGTTATCGATACTTGAGATATAAAATACATTTTATATGAATTAATTGCAAATACACTACATATACTATGTACTAACAGGTATTACAATGGTGTAAACGATCACAATCGGTATTTTCAATGCACTCCCCAATATATTATCACTCTGGTTAATTGTGAACGTAATATTAAATTCGCAATTATTATTGATGCAAACAAATATGTGTATTAATTAGAAAACTTAGTGGTAAAAAAATTTAATTGTATTGTCTTCTATATCAACTTAACCTTAGCGATCTATATTTTCAATAGAACCCTAAGTCTAGTGGTTATCGTGAACTGCAATGCATTAAGAAACACAAAATAAACCAGCATTGATATTATTTACCTTATGCAGGTTTTTCCTATACTAAATACAAAGTCAATTTCTTCGTGAAATATCAAATTTCTACTTCATATAGGCGTCCCATTGAGCTGGCACATTAGATTTTTTCAAACATCTAGGAGAAATTTGATTTTGAAATATGCAGAGTTTTCAGGACCAATTATGACTTACTTAGGGAAAATATTTTCAACCTTATAGCATATCCGATATTCGAAGTTTCTATTAACTTTCTTATTTAGAAAATTCTGCGACAAAATGTTAGTGGATTTATGGCTTAATTGAAAGGCAATTTTCTCAATTAACAATGTTTTAACATTTGTTTCATGTCTTTTTCAAGTTTCTATATGAATGAATATTAAAAGTTAGTAATATTATATTTTTTTAGAGAACATTCTGTATATGATCTATTAGACCTATTTAAGTATTTATACATTTTATATATCAGCTATTTAATATTACTAGTTTATTATTACAAATTTACAAGTTCTTTTTAAGTAATATATCCTAAATCGAAAAAAGCAAAAGGAACATTGAAAGTTACATAAATAAATAATATTCTATATTTATGTGTATATGCATACGAAGAATACATCAAAGAAAATAGCTGAACTTTATTATTTAACAATAAATAGTAACCGACACCTTCTTGTCATGACCAAAAATCCTAAAGAAAATAAAATTAAAGGAAACAACCTAAATAGAGCAACAATATTTCAAACAGCGACCACTTACTAAACTAGTTATTAGGAAACACAGAAAGGAGACGTAAATTAGAACAAATTGTTTAAACTACTCGAAAATGTTCAGTACGGCTGCTATGCCTTTGAGGACGCGTTAGTAGTTTTATAGTTTCTGTTTCTTTTGTTTTGCCCTTTCTTCAAACAGTTTATAAGAGAACTCAAAGTATTAAAAGATAAATTCGTGATCGCATAGTAATTACCGCTTGCCAATATATTAGTTAGTTGTAGGTAATATTAAATTCTCTAGAACTAAATAAAATTTATTAATAATTGGAAAACGATTAATCGATGAGGAAGATAGTTATTGTAACTACATGTTAATGGAAAATAGTGACAGAAATGTAGAGGAAGTTACAAATAATTTAATAATACTTTCATCTACAATTGTAATGGTACTATAAAATTAATTGAAACCTTCTCCACATTTGTATTATTATTTTCTTACTAATTGGAAAACTGCTGATAATAAATATGTACATATGTCAAGTATAAGATCCAAACAAAGCAAAAATAAATACGACATCATTCTATAAAGTAATCATACCGAACGTTTAATACGAAAAAGGTAGTTTTACTTTTTTTGGAAATTGGGCATACTTTAAGCAATTTTATACAAGAAGTATTTTTGCAGTTTTCGAAAACTGTCTAGAATTTACATGGAAATACACAATGCAGTAATCAAGAATGTAGTTACCAGATTATCGGAATTCTAAAATCGCATTATGTTTCGCATTATAGATTTCTCATGCAACAAATAAGTCTTATGCCTATTTTAAGATGCATGCAGCAGTGAATCAGATCTTTCTGGATTGTCTTCGTTTTTGCCTCGGACAATACAATAAGAGAGATTCTATAGTATTGACTGTTAGCTTTGCGGTCTCGCTCATAAATTTGCTGACGCAGATATAAAGCACGTGTGGATACCAATCGAAATGCAGGTAGCTTAATTGTCCCAAACAAGTTAATCTATAAGTATTCTTATATACCATAAAATGAAAGCGAAAAACAGCATTAACATTACCAACAGATATATTCAAAAAGCAATGTACAAATAAATACGTTCGAAAACTAAATATAAGTGATCAAAGAATGTGCCCTTGATTAAAATAAATTGATGAAAATTCCATTTAAATTCTTAATTATAATTCTAAATGTTATTGACAAATTAAACAATTTATTTTACATGAACGTGAAACATTACAAAGTATATCAAATTATTATACTAACTGATGTAAATTTTTACACTGCAATCAAAATTGCAGTCAAAAAATAATTAATAAACAATATTTCATTCAAAAAGAAAGAAGTTTTGTTAGTTCATAAATATCCCTATTCGAGATGCAATGCTAAACACTGTGAACATGATTAGATGAGTATTGCTATGACAGTAGCGATTGGCAAAATAAAGGAAGAAAATACCTTTTTTATAACGCCTAGATACTCTCGTGTTTATTCACCTCATGAGTGGGGTTTATGTTGCCTACCAGTTTTCCAAGAGTCGACAAAATAGGAGTATGTCTAATAGTCGTAAAAAACTATTCGCTTCTCCTATCTCGCCCACCGCTATATAGAAGCAAATACCTACCTTCTAGTACTTGCGTCAACATTAAATGTCTAAATAGCTATAAAATATTTGATCTTATTAGAAAGAGCGCAAAGTTCAAAAATTAACAAAATTACTGTAATCTCAAAATTAAGATATATCTTATATGGTGTTTGGGCTATTTTTATTGCTTGTCCGATTGTTTAAATCTGAAGCTTTGAAAGTGTCCACTGCCGAAACATCGGATGTAAACTATAAGTAGGTCATTATTTCCACTGTGGCATAGTCCATAGCCATATATACAGGGGTCTTTTAACTAAATTAAGGCCAACAATACTGTTTTTCTGTCGCTACACCAATATTTATACACGTAAAATTTACAAACAGTATATCGGTATTTGCAAAAAAAAGGAAAGTAAAAGGCAGGTAATTTTTTCCATTAAATTAAACCTGCCACTCCAGTATCCTAATCTATACTAGTATCTGGCTGGTAGATCGAAGTAATTCTATGGGTTCATTTTTGGCTTTCCAACAATTGCCTGTCTTTTCGCTTCCAGAGCCTCGCATTCACACGGAATGTGGTAAGCGTTCTCTGTTATCCCATTACACAGTCTGCAGTTGGGATCTCCAGCGTTGAACCCAATTTTCTGCATGTATCCTTCCAGTGTGCAGTAATCTGTTGCGAGACCTGTTACGACGCGAAGATGATCCCTAGTAAGTTGCAGTGGTTCTTCAGTCTTCTTTCTTGGTGATCCCTTAATAAAGATCTGTCCATTACTTCGCTTGGTTGTATTCTTCCAGTGTTCTTTGTGTTTTTCTGTGAACCAATTGCTTACCTACTTAGCCAATATTCCCTTTCTTGCTAACTCATGGGCTTCTTCGTTTCCTTCGATTGCCTAATGCCCAGATACCCACACTAAAGTCCCTAACTTTATTACGATCTGTCTCGGTCAGTTCTCAAATATATTCCCAAACCAGTATTGATTGTATCTTAGGGTTGAAGATTGCCCTCAGTATCGCCTGACTGTTTCTATATAGATCCACTTATTTCTATAAGTCCTTTGATTGATTTTCGTTGCATAATGCAATATTGCGTACGCCTCAGCTTGAAGGACCGAGTCATATTTTCCCAGTAGAAAGGAGATCGTTGCGTTTGACACCTAACTGTGGGTTTCTAATGCCAGTCTCGTTTTCGGTTATAGAAAGAAAGGTGTTATTCAGAAATGTTATAAACAAGATTATTTCATTTGACCGTTCCCGGTAAGATTAAAAACATAATATGGGGAAAGCGTTTGTTTTTCACTATTTACTTCGTAAAATAAAAATACAAATTGTTGGTCACTGTTTGACTAAATAATATTATGTATAACGTAGAAAGAATTAAAAGAATTAATTTCATTAGTATGGATTACGAAATCAAATTCTAAGTTCTTCTTTTGAAATTATGAAATATAAATTTACTAGTGCAATATCAGCAGAACATCTTATTCATTCCTTTCAACATTATTTACGGCCAGATAATAGCTCGCATGGTTATAATTTTTCGGCGAAATTCAAGTCAATAACAACTGTAATATAAAATAAATTTATGATGCTAATAGTTCTAAAAATATATAGAAAAAATAACAAGATGCTTTCAACTCTAAATGAGTGTTGTAAGCTGTAATATCAGCATTAATTAAACAATATTTAAGGATAACTGTGAATATTGAACCATATCTTGATTTCCTTCACCTTTTGGAGTTTTCTCAGTTAGAGATACTTAATTGCATTATTTTTTAATGATGTATCTTTAAAATTAGTTACATCATATAAGAAACACCTGTATGGTGCCGAAACAAAATTGTCCTTTTTGTAGAACGATTTTCAAGATGTCGTTTTTTATAGTCCAAAATAAAACCTTCAATTTGCTTTTTGATTTAAGAATACTTCCGTTATCTAAGTTATGTAGACCATAGTAATATTACGTACGAATTGCACAAAAATATCTACGCAATCTTGGCAGCGCCAATAGCACTGATATCAATCAATCTATGATGGCAAAAGTAGACGAAGACAATCTTTCACAGCGATATTCTACATTAAACCTACAGTTTTAATTGATATGTTTACACTTCAGAACACATAACTGAGAAAAGCCTACACTGAGAAAAATGATTTGATTAATGCAACACAAAATGCTATTGCTTATATGTTGGCCCAAAACAAAATGATGTCGATGTAATCCGTTAACTATGTTTGATTTAAACCAGGTGCACATCTAATAGAAGCTGTAACCATTAAAACAGACACTGATAGCGTACAATGGCAGTAATGTCGATAACTGGTTTTTTTTTAGGGAATATTATATCTACTGTATAATTATTTTATACTTCATGAAGCATAATACATCCATCACCGCATATTTATATTGTGCCATGATGTTATATAGATATGCCTTATCATATGCGGGCAACAACCGGCCCGCGGGCCGGATCCGGCCCGCTGTAAGATTTGATCCAGCCCGCGAGACATTTTGAAAAACCCAATTAAAAAAAAATATTACACTACTTACTCATACTCACTCTAAATGAGGAAGATCGAGCGATATGGGGTTTGTCGCTTGCTCCTGCGGAATCAAGTGAGCGAGCAAGCCGAGTGGCGGCGATCATCAAAGAGTGAGGCGGTAAACAGCAAAGCCTTTGATGTTTGCCGCCTCACTGGCGACGCAACAAAAGATTATAGCTTCTCAAATGTTCTACACTAGACGATTCTAGATCATTCTTCAATCATTTGAGCTACCGAGGTGATAACTTCGACAAGCGATATCCTAGCGAACTGCTAGTGCCGTCAATTTGCTTTGTGACTTTGTGTGCATCTTGAGTGCTTGCTAATTATATTTTGTTATTAAGTTTGTCGAACGAAAAGTAAACGAAAATGATGTCTGGTGGAAAGAAACGAAAAGTAGATGCAGAGGCTCGCCAGTTTCAAGAAAAATGGACTGAAGAATTCTTTTTTATCTTGCACAATGGTAAGCCTATTTGTTTCCTGTGTAATGAATCCATTTGAGTGATGAAAAAATTCAATATAAAGAGGCATTACTCAACTAAGCATCCTATGCTGCACTCACTGACAGGACAAATAAGAAAAGACAAAATCCAGAAGCTTGCCGCAAATTTGAAAAAACAGCAGCAAATGTTTCATAAACAAAGAACACAACTTCATAATGTTGTGAAAGCTAGTTTTATAGTTAGTTCAAAATTGGCAAAGTCATTAAAATCATTTGCCGAAGGAGAATTTATCAAGGAGTGTATGTTAGATGTTTGCAGTGTTTTGTGTCCTGAAAAAAAGAAAAATGAATTGAAAAATTAGTTTGTCAAGACGAACTGTTGCGCGACGTATAGAAATGATATAAAAACAACATTGACTGACCGTATGGCTGGTTTTGAATCATTTTCCATAGCATTAGGCGAGAGCACCGATTTGTCTGACACAGCTCAACTGGCTATATTTATTCGAGGTGTTGATAAAGAGTTCACTGTTACTGAGGAATTGCCTGCTTTACAGCCGCTAAAAGGAAACACTACAGGAAAGGACATTTTTAATGAAGTTGAAAAGGTATTCACAAGTTTTGGTTCGCCATGGTCAAAATTAGTTGGTGTATGCACAGATGGTGCACCTTCTATGGTCGGCTTACGTAAAGGTTTCATCGGAATTTTGTATGAAAAAGCAACTGAATTAAGTGTGTCCAGAATGTTATGAATGTGGTAGTAAAAACCATCAATTTTATTCGATCCCGAGGGCTTAACCATCGTCAGTTCAAGGCGTTTTTGGATGAAATATCAGCCGAATATGACGACGTAACATATTATTGTGAAATCAGATGGTTAAGCAAAGGAAAAATGCTGAAACGGTTTTACGAGCTTAGAAATGAGATAGCAGATTTATGCAAATAAAGATAAACCACTAAACATCTGAATTGAGTGACCCAAAATGGATATGTGACTTAGCATTTATGGTCGACCTTACAGACCATATGAATGATTTAAATTTGAAACTTCAAAAACAAGGACAGTTAGTAAATGATTTGTACAGCCGTTTGAAAGCGTTTCAAAACTAAATCCGCTTGTGGGAGGCACAGTTGCTGTCTGGTAACAGTTACCATTTCACCACGCTCTCTGCGTATGAAAATACTGCTTATGCTCAAAATGCTGAAGAACTCAAGTTACTGTCGGAGCAATTTTCGAACAGATTTAGCGATTTTAAAACATGGAAAACAGTTTCCATTTATTAGCTACTCCAACAAAAAGTAATGTACAAAATGCTCCAATACACTTGCAAATGGAGTTGATCGAACTTCAAGAAAACTCACTCCTAAAATCTAAATTGAAGACGTAGACTTGTGCGATTTCTACAAAAAATACCTCGAAGAAGACCATTTTCCGGAGCTTAGAAAATTCGCAAGAAGATTGATTTGTGCGTTGCAGTACTTATAAATGCGAACAGTTCCTTTCAATGATGAAAGTGAATAAATCAAAACATCGTACAAGGCTGACTGACGATAATTTGGAAAATTCTTTACGTCTATGTATCAGTGGAATTCATCCAAACATCGATGGATTAGTTTCCCAATTCAAGCTCAAAGGTCTCATTGATTTTGTTGTCGCTGTTTAACTTTCGTAGTTTGTAATAATTCCAAATTTCACGATTTAATTATATTATGTTGTATCTATTTTTTTTCATTTCATTTTCTTATTTTAATAAATTGCATTAAAATAACATTGTCGTATTATTTCATGTCTGATATCTATCGCTAAAGATTATGAACACTACTTTAAAATGCACTACTTTTAAAGGCGGCTCCCGAACGTATTTGCACACTAAAGTTTGGCCCACAACATGTTAAAGGTTGCCCATACTTGCCTTACATCGTGCCTCTTCAGCAATATCCGTTGCAACACGAATTGAATGCCCGTATAGTTTGATGTAACAATATAATATTTCTAAATAAAAGACAGTTCTGCAATTGAGTCAAAGTTTAACATACCCTAAATGATTATCTCGAAATAACAAATAACACTTGTTTAGTGGGTGTACTCATCTTTTCGTGTTGTAACGTAATTTAGTGGTCAACGAACATTTCATGGTTAACTATATAAATTTAGATAAGATGTTTATGTACAAGCAAAAAAGTGTGCTGTATTAATGAATTTTGCTTTGACTGAATAACTTTTTATGTTATGGTAAGTATTATTTGTAGTGTTTTGTGGATTTTAATGTTTAGACCATTGCTTCAAGAATATTTGTTTGCTTCGCAAAATGTTCTGCTCAAATTCTCTAACATCCAGATTTAATAGTTTCTTGATGCTTAGTTATCTCAACGAAATTTGTTACATCTGTTGGTTTACACCAACGAATGATTTGTTTTAACTCGCAGTAGATTGACACTGGATCTTCTTTATTACCAAGAGCTCTTGTTATTCCACTAATCTAACTGTTGATTTTTAAATACTTGAAACGAAAAATAATCTAATAGTTCCAGGTTTATCCCCATAAAATTAAGATCACTCATGCAGATCAGTGAAAGAATTAAGGAAATGAAAAGTTATTCTTTTTTGATTAGCAAAATAATATTAAAGTGATACAGTAGTGTGTAGACATTTGTTGTGTAAAGTACTGTAGCAAACTGCAATAAAATGTTTGCCAGATGAATACAAAATCTGGATAAATATAAATATCATTTTATAATACCTTAAAAACAATTCCGAGAAACTAAATATAAACAATGGATTATATGATATGGATCGTAATTATTAAATAATGTGCTTTAATAGCTTTTCGGCATTATTGTTTAGTAAAATGACCTTTGCAAATGTTAAGTACTGCGATACTTAAGTGATTCCACTTAATAGTAAAATGAAGTAACTAATGGATATCAAATTGCTAAATATCGCCTAATCTTCCAGATAAAATGATAGGTTAAAGGGTATATATATATACTAATCATGAACAGTAGCCTTGCAGTCAGCGTCGAGACGGAGTAATGATGATTATTTCGAAACTCTTTATTGTTTTCGTGGCATTGCTTGGGGTTTCCACGGCCCAATGGCACGAAAACATGTGGGACAATAGAAACACCATCGTTCACTTATTCGAATGGAAATGGAATGATATTGCAGATGAATGCGAACGTTTCCTTCAACACAGAGGATATGGTGGCATTCAGGTTAGATCTAAATTAATTTTAATATCATTTCCGCCACATATTATTCTCTGCGGTAGGTGTCGCCAGTAAACGAAAATGCAGTAGTCACCAGCGGTACCTTCAGGCCATGGTGGGAAAGATACCAACCAGTAAGTTATATTCTCACCACTAGATCTGGCAATGAAGCCGAATTCGCCAATATGGTGTCGAGATGCAATAATGTCGGAGTAAGGTTGTTATATACCCTTTATTGTTATTGGAAGGTTTTAATTTTACATGTGACATAATAGGATATATGTTGATGTTGTTATAAACCATATGACTGGTAACTGGGGAACCGTCTGGGGCACGGGAGGAAGCGTAGGTTACAGTGACATCAAATATTATCCTGCAGTACCTTACGATGCCGAGCATTTTAATCCCGGGTGTGCCATCGTTGATTACACAAATGCTGAAAATGTTCGAAATTGTGAATTAGTCGGATTAAGAGATTTAAATCAGGTAAATATTTAATCAGTAATATTTAGTAAACTAAAAAAAAAAACAGTTAACATTTTTCTCTTTTGTGCAATAGGGACACGAACATGTGAGAGAAAGACTTGTAGAATTCTTAAATAGATTGGTAAGTTTGGGTGTAGCCGGTTTCAGAGTTGACGCAGCCAAGCATATGTGGCCCGGAGATTAGAAGTTATTTACAATAGGTTAACAACCTTAATACAGCTCATGGTTTCCCCTCTGGTGCTCGGCCTTTCATCTTCCAAGAAGTTATTGATTTGGGTAAGATTAAAGGAAGCCATTTATAATATTTCACATACTTTGAATACTAAACTAGATAACGTTAATGAAACCAGAATTTAGAAATTAAAAATATATAAGTAAGCAATCTTTTATCCAAATATGCAGATAAACTGCAACGGTGAAGGTAATAATTAAAAAAAATACTAAAAAATCAGTGATAAGGGAATTTAAACAGCCATGCAAATGCCATAAGGAAATTTCAGTTATTTACTCAAGATTGTCGTACTTATCGTCTAACTATCAAACACACTTTATTATTAAAGCTTGACTTACGTTATATTTTTTTCGTCTAGAACTGTGGGCATTTTTCTAAACTAGGTCGACTTGGATAACGTAAATCAAAAAATGTCACCCAGTTCGTATACTAGAAAGTAGTTTTCAAAGAGCCGATTCTATTCTTTCATCCAAGTTTCCTACTTGCACACTAGAATGATTTTTGGTAATGCCAACTAAAGACTCTACGTCAATAGGCCATTGAAAAGTGCTCCTAAAGCTAGAGAACTGAAATTAAAGTGGATGGGTACTACTGTCGCATATATTGTAAATACGAAAACCAACTTTTCGAGGTAACCCATTCGAGATATATGTATAAGGGTGAAAAAGTGAATATTTCTTTTTTCAAGAATTACTTAAGCTATCAGTTAAAAAGTATGTCAGTAAATGCTAATATGGGCATTCTATAAAAAAATATTTCGTTCGCTCAGTTCAAAGTTACCATTATTTACCCTTTTGAGGTATGTTTTTTATGAATTGGGTTTAAAAAACAAATAGATAGATAGATAGATAGATACCTTATTCGCCGAAAAATCACCAACATCTGACATAGGCGTCGTCAAATATTTAGTGTATACTTAATAATCGTAATGTTAATAAAAAAGTAAATATAAACACAAACAATAATAAACACAACGCACAATATACCAAATTTAACAAATAGTAAAAAAAAATGATATGGCGACGCAAAAGGCGCAAGCGAAGCGAATTCCCAGAAATACATCTCAATATCTAGATGTTATTCAAATAGGTTTCAAAATTCATTCAGATCATAAAAAATATCCCTCAATTAACATAATTTTAATTTTCGTTTAAATTCATTTAAGGTCAAGATTCTGATATCAGGTTTTAACTTGTTGTGCAGATATGAACCTGCAAACATTGGGATTTCTATAGAAAGAGTGGCAATATCTGTTTAAAACAATATTATTCCTATGACGGTGCAGTATCCATGGACGCTAGCAAAAGTCGATAACTTTCCAATGTTGATATGCAAGTGAATCAAAAGTTTATTGATATAGGTAGAAGTTACGGCCAAAAACCCATGTGTTCTAAAAGTTGTTCTGCACGAACTATTAAAAAAAAAAAAATTCCCTCCAGAGATATAATGTGGGAGATCATTAATAAATAATAAAAACATCAAAGGTCCCATTACACTACCTTGCGGTGTACCTACATTGACCGAGTATGGTTCAGACTTTACATTGTTATGTTTTACGATTATCTCTCTATCGCTCAAAAAAGAGACCACCCATTGATTTAAAATACCACGAATACCTAATTTGTTCAACAAATGGGCAAGTAACTAACGAACTCTGAATTTTTGAAAGACTGTATTTTCTAAATCTCATTTTTAAACATTGTTTGATACATACAAGTTTTTTCGCAATAGATTCGGGAACCAATTTCTCTTTATTTTTTTTTTTATTTAAAAGAAACGTTTTAAGGAACCGTGAGTGTAGAAGTTTTTTGTTTAAGGAATTAACAGTCCTAAAAAAATAAAACTTGTATATTAATAAATACTGATCTAACAAGTATTTTTGCCAAATTAAAAAGAGATTTTTGCGTTTACCGGTTGCTCAATCTGTGTTCTGGTGCGCATTAACAAGTTAATGTGTCAAGTAAATTGTCACGTTGTGATCACAGAAGAACTATCATAGAGAAGCCCATCTCTCTATTGGCGTCTTTGATAACTACTTGTGATAATAAATTTTTTGACCTTGCCCATTGCAAAAAAAAAACGCGCGAAAATGTGTGGCAACGTCTTCCAAATTCTTAAATACTATTTTTTCCTTCAGAATATCTCGTATCTTAGCTGATATCTCTGCATCTGCACTCTATTGAATTCTTATTTATTGATTGATCAACCTGTTTTGGCCTTTTCTTTTGAGTGTTTCGTATTTTTGTTATTTTAATGTCTTGCATCTTCTATATGAGGGCTTCTTTCTACATTTTTTTGTGTTTCTGTCTTATTGGTATTTTCAACTTTTCCAATAACATTCCACAAACTTTCTGCTAAACTTTGGTCCTATGTATACATTTGAGTCTTATAGGACATCCGCGCATACAATGCTGAAATCAACTCTTTTGATCGAAACGTCTCCGGTTGAGGCTAGCGGTCATGAATGATCCTCCGCTTCTTCTGCAGCCTTTCGCAAGGGTGTGTTTACAACACTTACACTTACAAGTAGACCCGGCTTAGAGAGAACTTCCTAGCCCATTTTTTTTTTTTGAATTCTTAGCGACTGGAGCGTTACTACTTATTTGTTATCACTTTTTTTTGCTATTAGTGATAATTACTTGAACGACACAGAAGAAGGCTAAATTTTGAAATGTTGCGATTCTGGAGCCAAAATTATTAATTCTAATTTTAAGAAAAGTTGTCAAATTTTTATTAACCGTAAATATATAACAACACAAATTAGAACACATATAAGGTAGTAATTGAAAATAACAATAACGGAATTACATTCACTTCGCATAGTTTACATACAAAAACAGTTTTCCTATTTCCAATTATGAACAGTGAGCATTTTACGTACTGCGGGAAAAACATGTCACGAAGTTCCACTTGTGAAGTTGGTATCCAACTCGTGCTTTAACATTTCTCATTTGAGATTTTTGAATGGATTTTTCCATAGAACTATTGCGCATTTAATTGTATTACAAAGGTGGAAACATGGAAATTTCCTTGTAAATAAGAAATCCCATGTTACAAATAATAAACAAAAGTTAACTATTGTGAAATAGAAAAAAAATAGTACAAGAAATATGTGTTACAATGCATGTTGTAATACTCCTACATTGAGTACAAACTTATACCTCTATTACAACAGACGTCATTGTTTTTTAACATACTATTATAACTCTGCATGACACAATATATCAGCAGCATGACATATGACAGCAAAATAACTTTTCTGTTCTTTCTACCTGGTGTTTTTAAACGACTGGGTAATGCGCATGCTTCAACCACCATAATTACTATACAGTTACATTCTTTCAGCCACATCGGTATTCTAAAATTGAACAAAATATGCAATTGTTTCTCTAGCAATCACAGATGTGTTGATACGTGTAAGCAAAGCTACCCTAATTTTAAATCGGCATTATTTATCTGTTATAATTGTTGCTAATCTTAAAAACATATTCGCACTGCCATGTGAAGCTTAGACATTTTGGATTTGTTTTGATTTAATGATCAATATATGCTTACTTTAGGTGGAGAAGGAATCTCATCTTCTGAGTACGTGCACCTTGGTCGCGTGACTGAATTCAAATTCAGCGCTGAAATCGGACGGGTTTTCAGAGGATACGACTTGCTGCATTGGCTATCTAACTGGGGTGAAGGTTGGGGTTTCTTGGCTAGTGGTAATGCTTTAGTCTTTGTGGACAACCACGACAACCAAAGAGGACATGGCGCTGGCGGTGACAACATTTTGACCTACAAACAACCTAAGCAATATAAAATGGCGATAGCTTTCATGTTAGCCCATCCGTATGGCTCAACCAGAGTTATGTCTAGCTTTGCTTTCACTGATACTGATATTGGTAAGGCGAGCCGCTATTTAGCAATTCCAAACTTTATAATTCGAATTGTTTGATAAGGTCCGCCTGCTGATGGTAACGGAAACATCATCTCCCCTGGAATTAATAGCGATGAATCCTGCTCTAACGGTTGGGTGTGCGAACACCGATGGCGGCAAATTTACAACATGGTTGGATTTAGAAACGCTGTCAGAGGAACTGGTCTGAACGATTGGTGGTCAAATGGTTCTCAACAAATCGCTTTCTGCCGTGGTGGCAGCGGCTTCATAGCATTTACCAACAGTGGAACCATCTCTCAAAACATGCAGACATGCTTACCGGCTGGTACATACTGCGACGTCATCAGCGGCAGCTTAGTTGGAGGCTCCTGTACCGGAAAAACAGTTACTGTTGGCAGCAATGGACAGGGTCACATACAACTAGCGGACAATGAAGAAGACGGAGTGCTAGCAATACACATCAATGCCCGACTTTAATTTCAATAATGGTTATAGTTCCTTAATGTAACAAAGATTAAATTTTTAAAGTGAATAAAAGAAATATAATTTGACAACCTCCATATGTTTTGATACTCTTTGAAAATGAACTACCAATATTTAATGTAGATTTCTATGTTTCTAAAATGTAACATAATGAGAAGAGAATTTATTCTTAAATGTATGGGACACCTGTCGTTTACTTTTTTTATAAATTGATCTTCTTAGATTCCATGTGACTAGATATTTCTTCTTATTACCCCGTAATACTGCAGCCTAAGGCCTGATGTATTAGTATATTTCTTTAGTTAAACAGGTTGGTTCCTCTAAGTTTAGTATCCTGTATGATAAACTTTTAGTTTCTGGCCGACCGACAACTAACCGATTGATTACTCCCTGCTAGTTCCAGTGCAACAGATCAAAAAACACGCCTCCCTGTCTCCTTCTCTTCGTTATGGTATAGTCCGTGTGGATATTTTCTTAGTCAGTCGTGCCCTGTTAACAGACACGTCACCGTTCTAGGCTGTAAACTGTTGAAACCGGCACATTCGTAGGTTGATGCCGTTATAGTTGCTCTATTATTTCAACTTGATTTTTTAATAATTCACTCAGCTATTATACTACGCATCGCAGCTTTGGTTGTAGTTAGATCCAGCTCAGCTCTAGTGGTTCTTGCTTTAAAGCCCTTTCTTGCTAGCTTGTTTGCAAAATCATTGCTTTCTGCGTTCTTATGCCTCAGCACCTTCACCAATGTAACTTAGTTGTCTGAGTTTTTTCCAGTCAGACAGTTCCAAAATAGTTTCTAGGTTATTTGATAGGCTTCTAATGGCTTTCGGGCCCCTTGACTGTCTAAAAATATACTAGTGAACTGATCCTTGAGCAGTTTTTCCAATGCTTTACCGGCACACATCTGTATTGCTAATACTTCTATTTGAAACACGGTGATACACATCCTTTACGATTCGAGATTTCTCCGTACATACCACCTCCAAAACTTGTGAGTCTTTTTGACACATCTGCATGCCAGTTTTGGTTTTGAATCTCTGGTATCTGTTTTGTTCTCCACTCATCCCAGGCCAAGAAAACCTTGAAAAGTTAGTCAAAGGAGAGCTTATCCATTTCAAAGATAGGGTTTATGATTTCGTCTGTTATTCTGGTATGCCCAGTAGTATTTTGAGTTCTGCAGTTTCCACAACTATTGTCCGGTTTTTTTGCAGTTCCAGTGATGCACAGGCAAGCTAACATTTCTATCTCCGCGCGTTTAGTAATTACCTGCCTCTGCGTAGTCTTGGTACACCAAATTAGACATCGGTTTTACCGCTGCAGTACATAACCAGTACATAATGCGTGGTATGAATCCCCACGTTTAACCTGCCTTATAAGATACGTAATAATGACAATTATTTACTTATGGATCTTTGGTTTTCCTATATATTTCATGCGATTTAATAATTTCTTTAAGTTGATTTCTTCATTTGCACAACTGAAGCATTACTTTTTTTGCGGGAATTAAGAATGTGTTAGTCACCTTCACTTGCAAGAAACTGCAATATAACCAGTACCAAAGATGCAATAAAGTAGACGCTAACTCTATTATGGGGAGAGGTATGCGCACTTTGAGGTACATCGGTTGAACGAACCAAGAGTCAGTAAGTTAACTGTTAGCCAGATTGCGAACTTTTATGATAAGGTGCAACCTGAGTGAGAGGGCTCAAATGGACATGAGGATACAATAGGTCTTTCTGGCCAGGTTGCCTTCTTCGGGTCTACACCCGCCCATAGACACAAAAAAAAGAACTCTATATGAATTTAATGCACTGCTACCTTTGTTTTTGCATCTACAGCACTCTTAAAGATCTCTTCTTGCAATGGATTGATTCAATGGTGTTACACTCATTTTTCATTTACGGCCTGAGATGGCAAATTATTTCAGGTTGTGGGTTTTTATAGCGCCACTGCTAAACTCGCCAATCAATTGATCGTTCCAACCATATTTTCCTTCAGTTGCAATTTCTGCAATGTTTAGGGATTTTGTGTTGGACATCCTAGAAGAAATTCCAGCAAAGGGTAGATATGACTGCAAAAACATGGACGTAAAGATCTGCCGTATTGGAGGGGCTGAGTAAGTTTAATTTGTGAGTTTTAAATTTTGTTGGTTTAATAAGTTTAATTCCGTTACGCGATCCAAATCTCGTTTGCTATTTTGCGGAGTGTATTGCCGAACGGTGTGTGTGATAACCCGTTTCGTTGTTTGTGTATGAATAAGCATTAATGTGATCACCAAATATACCATCTTCACGTGATGCCTCTATCGAGGAAGGCCACCTTTACCCACGCCGGCGTAGGTTCCAAACGGTCGCCGCAATCGGTTGTACAATTGCGATTAGTTATTAGTCAAGTTCATTACAATAAAATAATAATAATAACCCAAATTCATCCAGTTTGTTATAAAGATTGATAGATATCATTACACAACCTATAGAAATATACATACATACTATATATTTTGACTTGATCAATAAATAAAATAATAAACAATAATAGTAAGATTGTTCGCGTCGCATGAACTATTTGCACTATTATGCACTTTTGCACACAAAAGTTCTTAAAGTGCATAATAGTGCAAATAGTTCATGCGACGGACGCGAACAAACTTAGTGTCTATCATATCTATTCAGTCAACAATCACTTTCAAGTCAGATGCTGTCATTACGTGTTCATTACAATGATTCGTCCCTCAATCCGTATTCCTTTTGTTCTCGATTCATTATCAATTAAATTTTCATTTCATTTTTTATATTTATTATTGTAGCATTAAATATTACCTCAGCGACTTAATATGACGCGTGGGAGAGTATTTCACTGGCAAGGATTTTCTCAATAACTCATAACCTCGTAAAAAGTAAGAGATAGGAAAACAAACAATTTTTATAAATGATTGCAGGGTTATAACGTATAATAATCGGTACTTATACATGGGGTTTCATAATCTCGGTGTACAACCGTCAATTTTGTTTTCAAAAATACAATACCACAGTGTGAATGCATTTTTAAAAATACGAATAAATTTTGAACAAATGAGATGTAACATACCTTAAACTCATTCATTTCCAAAATACCTTTTCTAAACATTATGTCACCTACATTGCTCTAAATAGGCGTATGCAATGCAGGTATGCTTGAAGAATATGTGAACCAAATTTTCCAAGTACCTACCTTAGTATATTTACTTTAAGCGTGTTTATACTTCAACATTAATATACTAGGAATTCGTCACTAAAGTGAAAACTCAGATAATTTCAATTGCGGATATCTCTTTTTTTTTCAAATAAAGCACCCTGTATACGTTAACATCATTGTAATCTTGTGAGTTTTGGAGAGGGTTTAGAATTTTTTACAAACGGGTCGAAGGGTGAGGGTAGAACAGGGACAGCTTTTGTTGTTTATAATAGAGTTATTGAGATATATGTATAATCAAAAGTTTAAATTAGAGGATCATTGTCGTAATTTTCAGACAGAATTAATTGCAATAAATTGTGCAGTACGTTAGTACGTTATATTAGGCGCGAGTGAGAATTTGTACGGGACATGCGAATTATAACTGACAGTTTATCTGTATTAGAGACGTTAGGAAATTTGAAAAATCCGACTGATTTGTTATTAGATACTTGACATATTGTACGTGAGGGGAGCGTAAAACTATTTTGGACTGGAGCTCACATAAGTACAATCGATAATGAGAAGGCGAATCAATTATCGAAAGACCTGGTGTATAAGGGGCGCGACAATTAGGTATCTTTGATTTAATTAACACTGATTAGAGTAATTAAGATTAAGTTATTATTAGATAGAATAGGTGCTGCTGTTGTTTCATTTGCTTCCAGTTTATTACCATGGTCCATCTTTCCGCTGATAGAAAAGTCACTTTCATGTTCCGCGAAGAGCCGAGTAGCTACCTGGCGGCAGCCCAGCTATCGGAATTCAAAGGACGTGGAGATTTCCCTTTCCAAATTCAAAAGGATAATAATAATAATTTGCTGGTTATCAGTAACAGGGTCTGCGGCTGTTGCCCAGGTCCTGCTTTCAGAGTAAGGTTTTATCATGGTTTCCCTTCCGCTTTAGCGAATGCTGGAAAATCGTCCCATGTGCGCAAATATAATAACAATTAACAGCCTATACTTCTGTTATTATTGTTATTAGTAATAAGGAAATTATTTGTATATTTATAACATTTCAATTGTTATGGAATTCATAAAGTACTTAGAGTAAGTAGCCTCGTGTAGTAGCTTTAGATGGAGCCCCGGGGTTTAAGATGGATAGTAATTATTTAGCTTTTTATAAATATGATGTGAATAAATACTTTGATTTTTATTAAGCATATCCTTCGTGTACCATTTCTCAGCGGCGGCTGGTGCTTACGTTTTACAAGGGCCATTACAATGATCTAATTTCTTCGCATAAATTCGTAACATTGTCGTATTTCGGACGATAGCACTCGAACTTCAATCATTGTATTGGCTCCGCTTGTGACGTTTGCGCCAGCCACCACTGCCATTTCTACTTTTCGAGTTATTATGGTCTCTATTAATTTTTCATTTATTCCGATAGTATTCCTAATCGTGGTAGATGGCGATTCTGAAAACGAAGGTCAAGAAAATAAGTATTTACTATAAAAATTAAAAAGAATAGCTATACATGATTAATAATATTCGCCTTGCCCTAATGAATGAAATGTATAATACTAGGCTGAAAAGATTCTTTCCATTGAATTTTATTATTAAATATTCTTCTAATACGGCATATTTCGTCGGCGCGTCACCATCAAATATTAAAAACGCCAGGGAAATAAAATAAAACAAATCGTAAGAATACAAAATACTGCAATTAATAAACATGGATCTACGCAAAATATTATATTTGGCTTAAAATGCGTCCACACAATCGGAGTTCGCCGAACTGCGAACGATAGTTTGGTGAATTCCTAGCCGTGTGGATGGGCAGCTCGGAGTTCGGCGAACTAGTCGGCAAACTATTCGTCCATTCCCGGTCTTCGTTGGAAAATGGCGCACGTCAATGGGTACGAATGTTCGGCTCGACGGAGTTCATGCACCCGTCCATACATTCGAAATTCATTCGAGACACATTTATGTGTTAACAAATAAATTGCTATTAGGTACATGTTCACACACATAATATTCCGTCCTTGATGTGAAAAAAAATTATCACGATTCGTGTTTAAAGAAATCGCTTAAAATGTTTGTAATCCTTTTTCCTTCACTTCTACAATACGGACCTAATAAGATCAATCTGAAGGAGTAGAGTATATATTTCCAATTGATAGCATAAAGTGAACAAATAAAAAAAATAAGAATTAAATTTCATCACAAGTAACTGTGGTTGTCAAAATTTTAATACTCTACCGCACAGACTACCCTCAGACGACGAACTCGCATTCAGGTATGTACCGCTCTCTCTATTCTTTTCTATCTAATGGAAATATAGTATAAGGTTATCTTTTTCCAAAAAAACTCAAAATTTGTGTAGAGGCGCTGTTTAAAAGACTGCGTATTATAGAAACCTGTACGACAACATGTTAAAAACGAGATAGTAGTAGAGATGGCGCCTCGTATTGTAATATAAAAGGTATCATTTTTACCAATAGATACATTACAATATATATTGCTGTAAGTATTTTTTCGAAATTGTTTCAAAAATAGTGACATTTGTGACATAGTTTGCGAAAATATTTTGCATAGTTTGTGGTCGTTCTAAAACCGAAGTGCAGAAGCTATTTTGCTTTGTACGACAGCTTGAATCAGGAAGAATCAGGGTGTTATACACAGTTGTTTACAACTACCGATGACTTCTCTTTGCGAATATGGTAAATTCTATTGATACTGGCAACGAAAGATTTACTATTAATGAATATTTTAAAATTTATCTGTTACCTAGTTAGTAGACTGTTTATTTGTATTTGTTTTACATATTTAATATTTTGTAAATGAGAAAAATTAAATCAAAGAGTTATATTATCTTTAGTTTTTATACCTTTATGCAGTAGTACGAAGAAATAAAGTTTTAAAAAATTATTGTAATGTGTTTAATGATTGTATTGGACTATATTCTTGTTTATATTTATATAAATAACAATATAGTCAAATACAATCTTTAAACACTTTGTCCTCTAAAATAAATACAAATGCAAGTATATACTTTTTGAAATTAAGCGGGAAACACTCAAGCGCCATCTACCTAAATTTTGTATTTTTGTGAGAGAGAAAAAAAATCCGAAACGGCATCTTGATTTACATTGAGTTCATCGTCTGGAGGTAGTCTGTGCTCTACCGATAATTGCGAATTTCTCGTGTCCATAATTCATATTGCGCTTCTGTCAACATGCTGTCAACCACAACAGCAATGACAGAAATGCAAATATTTATAAATTGCGGTTAGTATTTTGAGTGAAACCGAAAAAGGACTTTCACTTATTCGATGACACCGACCTAACCGTCATAATTTCTGTACCAACATTAACCTATCTTATTTATTCATACTATCCAAAGCTACCAGACTAAACTCTCACGCCGAACGTTCGGCGTTTTCCCGTTTATGTACTTGGAGTTCGGCAAACCCCGAATGTGTGGATGGTCGCGTTCACACGATTTGTGTAAAGATCGGTAGTTGCCGAACATTCGGAGTTCGGCGAACTCCGATCGTGTGAACGCACCTTTTGGAAAATGCATGAGCATGTACCATAGATATCATACATTCACAGTTACAATATAGTCGTAAGATAAAATATTTTCCATACGTTTAAGCAGTTTAGCAGCTATTTTCTCTGAAGTTACGTTGTGTTCCGATACATTCTTCTGCTTTTATTTACGGTAAATAGATATTGCGAATTGCGAAGAGAAATAATAAAAAAATGCTCAAAATTTATGGTCATGAAAAAAAAATAACAAAAACTGTGAGAAATTGTCTAACGTATCTACAGTATTTTCCGATCTTACGTCTTCTATGTTTCAACATATTTACTCTTTCGTATGCAACCACAAAAATGATCATGAAACTCGGTATGTAACTGTAGGTTTCACAATAATTATACAATTTCGTCAACTCTAGGCAAAATTAATTTTGATAAATGTCCTAAACTTCCGCTACTGCACTCAACTTATAATCCGAATCCAGTTCTAAGAATAGCCGAAGTCGGTTAGGTTGTGGTAAACCGAGCGAACCTCTGTCTCATGTTTGTAGATACACATCAGACATGACTCAAGGTTACAATGGTATGTTTATAAATTGTTCGTTTGACGTCTTATTTTATGCATGCAATAGCAAAAGACAACTAACTCCATGAACGAAATTAAGGAAAACTGAGGAAAGAGGAATGTCCGTCAACTGTATTCGGTTACATAAAACTTTAATACTAAAGTCGAATATGGTGCAGGTACGTAAAATTTTATAAGGCATGAAATTGGTAATTTTATTTTTTTATTAGCAAGGCTAATAAAGATCCCCAAAAAGGGAGCTTTTTCCGCATTTGAAGTTCTCACAATCGTAACGTTCTTCCAATTTTTTCGAAAGGTTAGGTAAACAAAATAAATAAAGGAAAGAAGCGACGACAAAATCGTCTTATAAATCTAGGTTGAGCTTTTTCTCTTGCAGAATATAACTTGCCTTCGCTACGTTTCATATTTAATTATAGCTTGACGTATAATGTTTATTTTATGTGTTAGTGTCGGTGAGAGGGTTAAAATTGTTGAAACATTCATTAAATAGAAATTTGTTTCAATAGTTTTTTTTTGATACCCTTAAAGTAGCGTTGTTATATTTTATGGGAGATTCGTTAGAACGTTTCGGTGAGAGCAGGGTACTTTCACAAATAAAAACAAAGTAGTTAGAAAATGCTGGATATATTCAAAAAGATAAAGGTATTCGTTACATTTTAGATAATAAGTAGGTAGCATAATAGAAAAGTTGTCCCTTGCTGGAATTTAACAATAGCTACCAAATTAATTGCCAATCGTTGAGTTTGTCGAAGTTTTCCCAATTATTTTCTCTTGTAGTAATCTTACGTCGATAATTGAGTTATATGACAGTTGAAATAGGTAAAGAAAAATACTTCTCAATTATTATGAAATGGTAAATGTTATTTACTGCATTTAATAATTATGTTTTCTGAACTACCGGTTTCGGCGAAAATGCCTTCTTTAGGTGCTACTAATATGAATTAATAAATGCAACAATCAATTTAAGAAAACTAGAAAGCTACTGCAGTAGACCACCCTAATAATAAAATTATTTAGTGTAACTCCCAATTATTATTATTATTATTATTTACATTTCACAGATTGTTATTATTATCTGGTGCGTTAAGGGACCCATCGGTCCGAAGACAAGATGGCCCCCTTTTTGGTGAGTATTAGCACTAGATGTTCAAAGTACGGCGTATGATGGAACAGGTGTCGAGCATCACAGACCTTTGAATTGGTAAGTATAGGTCTTTTGGTAGTTGAAGTTCCTCCAGACTTTTGTGTAGTCTTTTAGGTACTTCGCCCGTCGGCTCTATCACTATGAGTACTACCACGGCTCTCCGCAGACCCCACATGTCCTTGATCTCATCCGCAAGCGGTAAGTATTTATTAATTTTTTCAGTAATAGTTTTGTAATAATGTTATTTGGCAAAGGAACTTATAATTATGATTATTATTATCATTATTATTATTAATATTACTATTGTTATTATTATTATTATTATCATAGCAACATAGCAACGCCCGAGTTAAAATCGGGTGGGTAAACAGTAGGGTAAGGCGAATGTTGGAAGTGGCACGCTGTCACCGGTGCTTCGGGTACGGACACACTCTCTATTTATGAAAACTAAATTATTACAAATCATCCCAACCTCGTGCTTCACCTAAAAAAGGTACTACACGAGACTACCTATTCTAAGTACTATATGGGTTCAGGAAGATGATGACCTAAAAAACAAACAAAACAACAGCAGTACCTATTCTAATACTTAATAATAACTTAATCCTAATTATTCTAACCACGAGTAATTAAATAAAGATTTATATTTTAAGTATTTGTAGTTTGTAAGTTTCCGACCACTAAAGAGCATAACATATTCATTCATAAATGTGCTACCCCACTAATTATCTAAATATCATGCCGTAACCTATCTAGTTCTTTAGCAACATCACTAAAAAATTCCCACCATTCGATTGACTCATTATCTCTAATATCTGTTTCGCGTCGCGGCCAATTTAACCCCCTAGCTAATGCCCTAACCTCCGTACGCGACCGCCACTCATCAGTGAGTGAACATTCAAATAAGACATGCTCCGCTGTATCTACCCCACCACACTCACAAAGCGAATCATTAATCCTCCCAATTCTACATAAATATGATTTAAAATTACCGTGACCTGTTATTAATTCTACCGTCTGATACGATAAATTAACCCTCATTTCCCTAAAACGGGTAACGCTACCGATAAATTTCCTAGTCCACCTCCCATTTAAGGTATTATCCCACCTACTCTGCCAATCATGATCAAGTTTATCCCTAAACGCTTTTTTAACTACACTAGCGGAAATTAGCCCAAATCTAATAATCAAGCTATCTCCCCTAGATACCGCCTCTTCCGCTAATTGATCCGCCCTCTCATTACCGATGTACCTACATGAGCCCTAGTCCAAAAAAGTTTTATACCCCCCTCGCGCAACATATCCCAAGTATCAAACAACAAATCGGTCGGATTTTTTAAATTCCCTAACGCCTCTAATACAGAAGAGCTATCTGTTATAATTCTCACGTCCCGCATAAATTCCCATTCCGCATAATATAAACTACTGCCTGATTTATTGCAACTAATTCTGCCTGAAAAATATTGCAATGGTCCCCTAATTTAAACGGACACAGACAGAGGGACTGTAACGCGCCTGACAAGAGGAAGGAAGACCTGCATCAACTGCGGTGGGAAGGCTCACAAAATTAAACAGTGTACGGGAAGCCCTACATACAAAAAAATGTATTATCAATCTGAATATTTTTATTTATTCAAAAACGAAACTTAATATATATTTAAATGAAGTAAATCTTGTTGGTTAGAACATAAGAGTAAATTCTCTGAAAACACAATATATTCTTAGAACAAATAGTATAAATATTTGCATTGAAGTATACTTCCCCCAAATGAACATTGTTATTATTGTAAGGAATAAATCTATGTAATCATAGTGAGAAAGTCTGTAGATTCAAAATAAAATCCCTTATACGTTTGGTATAATGAATTACTATATAAAATTATTAAATGTTTTGTACTGAAAACATGAAATATCAAATTGAAATTACCATAATATTGAAACATTTGAAACGAATTTTACCCCACCATTTATTGCACTAAACTTTATCTGTCATTGGTTCCCTCTGTTTTAGAGGGGTGTAGGGGGTTTTGCATATACATACGCTTTACTTGGCGTCACTTTTTGATTGACTAGTGAACAGTGTTGTTGGTTGTGAGTGTAAGTAAATCTAAATGGATGCCCTAGCCGTTTCACAGCTACTTAGAGAATGGGGTGGAATGGAGCTGATGCACAGATGCTACCATTAAAATATTCGAAGGTAAATACGTACGTGTTATCGAATATTAAAGGATTATTGGTTTAAAAAACTTTGAAATATTATTTAGAGTCAGCGTCATTGTGTCGATAATATATAACATGGTAGGTGTATACATTAACAAACATATGTAGGTATTTACCAGTTATTAGTTTTCAGTAGGCAATACCAGCAAATTATTGCACTGATTGAACGCCGACTAGATACCAGCCACAGACATTGAGTGGGAAGTATCCCGAGAACACCGATCGCAACGACGGATACGCATAACATCTATACATATCCCGTGCGCACTCCTGGAGTACCCGATACGCTATCTTCTCCCAAACATTGTAAAACTATAAAGTAGAACAGTAAATTTATTTAATTACATAATATTTCTTTATTTATTAATTTTCCCCTACCGAGGCTTTTTGGTGTTACAGACACAAAATTAGTAGGTAATTATTACCCTTGAATAGTAGAAATGCTTAGATTAAGCAGGTAAGTATTATCAGTTCAATATACTTATATTTTGGAAGCAAATAATGGCAATACTTCAAACAATACTTTTATATACTTCTATCAAATGTACATAAATTATTAAGGCATAAATATCATAGTTTCCAGTTGAGAAAATCTATTTACTCAAATCTAAAATAATTATTCTTGTGGTGAAAATATTATATGTTCATAATGATTTTAGTATATTGATTACATTTGAACTAAAAAATTGTTTCGTCCAACAAATTCATGGGTTTGAAAAACTGAACAAATTTTATTCTCAATATAATACATCATCTTCTTGCTTATATAGGAAGTTATGTTATAAGGTAAAGTCAGGTAAGTGTGTAACCGGGGCAAGTGTGTAGTTTGTTTATATTTATTTTTAAAATTGAAATACGAACGTCCTCTTGTTATAATACTAATGTACTAAACTTCATACTAGTTTTACAAACAAAAGTTCGCATCTCCTAACTTGTAATAACTTGAATATCTTGTGAATATATCATACCTTATTAAACAGGCATCAGTTTAGTATTACACTCTTGGCCGAACTAAAGGATAATGCTATTAATATATAAAATGCGGAACGATTACACACTTGCCCCATTTTGCTGGGTAAGTGTGTAGTATTGACAGTGTTTAAAATTTCTTTTTTTTCCAGTAAACCGTTGATAATTATAAAAGGTGTATCTATTGAAGGCTTTCAACTGAGCATACATTACGTACTTCTATGTGTAAAATTTATCAAAATGTCTTATTATGTGAACAGTGTTACATTTTCGTCGCACTATGCAATTTTTACTACACACTTACCTGACTTTACCTTATTCAATGTGATGTACTTATATTCAAATTGAGTAATTATTTTTTTGTGTGTAGAGGCTACCTGTGCAGCGGCACGGCTGTGGGTCACGTCCACGGATCCGGCCGGTGTGAGACGTTTAGGAAGGCGCTGAAGGCTGCCAGAAAAACTGCAAGATCGCCATCGTAAAGCCCCTTCAGACAAACATGCATCGAAGCAGGACGGCTGACGACCTTCTTTGCCAGCTACGGTTGGAGCTGGCAGTCGACGCCGTCCTCATCAGCGAGCAATACCAGGACAGAAAGGAGGCTGGATGGTATGGAGACACCACCGACACAGCCGCCATATGGATCCCGGCGATAGCGGCATCTTTGTTGGGCTGCATGGTGCGGGAAGATGCTACATCTGTGCTAGATTTGGTGGGGTGACATACGTTAGCTGTAACCTGACTTCGAACGAGCCGATTGCCTATTTTCGGGAAAAATTGTACGATCTTGAAGATACTCTTCGAGATATGGAGGGACATTGATATTGGCCGGCGATTTTAACGCCAAGGCTGTGGAATGAGGAATGCCTGCGACGGACGTGCGGGGAAGGAATGTCCAGCAAGTGGCATCGAGGCTACGGCTGGTCATTATGAACACAGGCGATACCACAACTCTCCAAAGACCGGGGTATGGCGAGGCCCATCCATGATGTAACTTTTGCATCGGATGCTTTGGGCCGCGATATTGCAAACTGGAGAGTCCGTCAAGAAATACACTGGTAGCGATCACCAATATATAGTCTTCGACATCACAAAAGAACAGGCCGGAAAGCTGATCAACGAACGGCGCCCTCTTAAAGCGGGGTGGAATCTCGCCAGCCTAGACGACGTTTCTCGTCGCGACACTTGCTGCCGGTCAGAATGAGATTATCAGGAGCGTGGTTTCCGCTGAGGGGGTTGCGGGCGCCGTGGTTTCCTGCTGCGAAAAGCCTGCGATGCGTCGATGCCGCGGCTGCGTCGCACCACTCGTCGTTCCGTCACTCTATTCAGCCGACTGATGGCTAACGTCGGTGGGCCATTGGCAAGTAAACACCGACT
The DNA here is from genome assembly GCA_004143645.1 of Protaetia brevitarsis. Classification (NCBI taxonomy): domain Eukaryota; kingdom Metazoa; phylum Arthropoda; class Insecta; order Coleoptera; family Scarabaeidae; genus Protaetia; species Protaetia brevitarsis. The sequence continues at coordinate 52,544 of RXPK01003688.1, read as the reverse complement.
TCTGATGTCGGTATCGGAGTCCATTCTCCTGTACGGCAGTGAGATCTGGGCAGATGCGCTTCGAAAGAAGAACTAGCGCAAGGGGATGGTAGCAGTCCCAAGGAGGGGAGCTCTCCGAATATCAAGCTAATGCAGGACGGTATCACAGGCAGCGGCCCCAGTTATAGCAGGAGTAATCCCTATAGATCTTCTAGCCAAAGAGAGAAGGCAAATCTATCTGGACAAGATGGAAGGCGGATCGACAAGCAGGCGGGATACGAGAGAGTGTACCATGCGGCTCTGGCAGGAACGATGGAACGGGGACTCGAAAGGTAGATGGAAGGCCGAATTGATTATGAATCTTTCAGTCTGAATGGACAGAGATCACGGAGAGGTTGGCTACAATCTCGCTCAAATGCTGACGGGACACGGGTACTTCAATGATTAGCTCTGCAAAATGGGGAAAGCGGATAGTGCCTCCGGTCAGTACCAGGACAGCGACCGTGACAATGCTTGCCATACATTCTTCGAATGCGTAAGGTGGAAGTCGCACAGAAATGAGCTGGAACGAGATGTCGGTGTGCTCACACCGGCAAATTTAATTCGGAGGATGATGCGAAGCCAGGACGCATGGCTCCGCTTTCGCCAAGACGATTTTGATGACCAAGAAGCAGGAAATAGACGGACGATAAATACGGGACACCCCGATGGAATATGATAAACGATACCGAGATGGAATCTTGCTCGTCTTGGAGGTTTTCTAGTGGGTGCAAGTCCCACACACGAGGCTAACAGCCTGAAGCTGCATAAAGCATCTTTCCTCCTACAGAAAAAAATCAAAGCAATATGAAAGCAAGGCATATGAAAGTACGTTTCTGTTGTATATTACAATATCACTACCTAAAGTTTGGTTTTTGGAGTCTTAATGGTTATCATAGATTTTCACAATTAATAAACCTCAAAAAGATGTTGTCTATAGTGGATAAAAAGTCATAGGTAGTGTAGTTTAATTTAACCATTTGTAGACCTTGTAGACCATTTGCAGATCTTGGCCGAATCTATTTTTAAATGCATTTTACGATGGGGCTCGGACTGTTGATTCTTGAAGTACGTTCTTCCGGAACACAACTCTATGTAAGAAATATTATTTCTGTTTAATGCAGAACACTTTTCTTTCACTAATTTCAAAAGGTAACTTATTCTGATTAGAATTTTTAATAAACAAATTCAAAATTGTAAATTTGAAGAATAGGTAATACATATCCTCTCTGAAGAATAACTTTGAAATCTAGAAGAAAATGTCTAAATTTAAAAGTTCTAAAGTCTAATCATTGAAGCCTATTACCATAGAGTAAATCAAGTAAGTAAATTTATTGATTTGTGTAATCATATATGATTATAAAATCAGTCAGATGCCAGAGAAAGAAAAACATCTACTAACTCAACAGACAGTTTGGTGATAGATTTCAATCATATTGTCTCATAAAATTTTGATCATCGTTTCTTTAATATCCTTTTCCAAGTGGGGTACATTTTAGTGGACGGTATATTAATTTATAAAAATAATATAACAACATAATAACCACTAGATAATCAATATAACAAAAAAATTAATAATATTATAAATAAAACAATAAATATATAAATTCAAATAATATTTAACATCGCAATCACAGAAACTTGTCTATGAACTTTTTCTGGAACAAACTTCATTTATTATAATCTACACAGTTGTTTTTAAGTATCTACGAAACGAAAACTAATTATTTAAAAGTAAATAAAAATAAATGTATTTGGGGCATATACTACTGTTGAATTTATTCGGAAGGTTTCTAATGCAAAGAGTCAATAACCCGATGCAGTTCTATTTTATAGGTATCTATAAGCATTCAGTAAGGTGTCAAGCTAGTAGCTATACAAAGTCTAATATGTACCATAGTACAAAAGTAAACGTCACCGTATAGATAAGAACCTACATATCGTCCCTCTGTATCATGGTAGATTAAGTCTTCGTACTTTTTGACATTAAAATAAAATATAGCATCTGAACGGCGCGGCGGCGAGTAATCGATGGCTATATAAAAAACAAAAGAAAGGTTATAATATGTGGTTGTCGTTCGTTGGAACAGAGAAAGAGTATACACATTATTCTATCGTTCCGAGGATACTCAGCGAAAATCTAATATCTATGCAGAGTGCAAATGCTGTAGGAACAGGCTGTTGTCGCATTCTAATAGAACGAACGTAGTATCCACGCAAAATAAACGTATTGGCAGGTATCATTTGTAAATCAGATAATTGCCATCTATACAAAAGGCCTTATTGATGGCAATTTAAACAGAAAAAACGTATCTGAAATTATTAGAAAATAATATTATTCCTACAATTCGGAAGTGATTTGACATAATCAATATTAATGGGATTTTACAATATAGGGAAAGGATTGTTAAAGCGGAGAATGAACGGTCCTCGAAATACAGTATAGATTATACCATTGCTGTTCTTATTGCTTATTAATGACTTACCGGAACATATAACTTGTGGACTTGCCGTTTTGTTCGCTGATGATGTGTCAGTCATTTTGAAGTCTAGTACACTCCAGGATATTAATTTTAAAATTGAAAAAACTGTAACAGCAGTAACTAATTGGTGTAGTGCGAATCGACTAATTTTAAATAACCAAAAAACTAAAATAATTAATTTTCATAAACGTTAACCGATATTAAACCTTACCATAAATTTCAATGATAGTGCAACTGTACTTGGTGCAATGCTTGACAAAACTAGAATTGGGGGGATAATTTGGAGAGTGTCTGTAGTAGCCTATTATGCAATATTCCAACTAAAAAATGTTTTAGAACCAAGAACTTTAATAGAGGTTTACTATTCGCTGGTGTATTCTTTGCTATCACATAATGTTATTATCTGGGTGTTGCGATCGACTGGGATAGAGTATTTACCTTGCATAAGAGCATTATACGATTGATCTTTTGCCTTCATTACAGGGAAAGCTGTAGAGAAACGTTTAAAACAGAAAAATTATTGACTTTTCCCTGCATCATCATCAATAATCATAAGGCGGTAACTTTGTTAGGCTCATGCGGATGAATTTTAATACATTTAAAACCGTGCATCAACATAATACAAAGCAAATAGATTTGATTCCCATTCCAAAACATTGTCGCAAGATTGTCGCTGACAAAGAAGTCACCTATATTGTTTGAGGCTGTATAATGGGTTGCCGCGCGAAGTCCGGTCTGTTGACTGTTTCAAGTGGTTTAAACGGCGCGTTAAAGACTTATTGTTGAATAGCGCTTTTTACACTATTAGTGAATTTAATTCTGCAGAACTTTAATTGAGGTTTAATATTAAGATGATATTTATTTAGTTTCTAGTTTGTAGATGTTTTATTTATTTGTAATAATGTATGACTGTTATGTATATTGACAATTCAATCCAATGTAATATTGGAATATGAAATTAAACATTATTATTATTGATTTCAGCAGGACGATTGCACAGCATATAGCACGCGTAATGTTATAAACTTTTTAAACGATGTTTTGTGAACAACAGTAATCTTCTATACCTCTTGCAATCCAATCAATGTTTCGCTGACATTTTTAAATATCTTTCGGACCACCATATTTAAATGCAGGGTATTCATTCATTCATTCATTAAAGTTAGGGTGGGCACTTAATGTCCGGGCATTTCAGCTAGGTGCTCATTGTACCATCTCTATTAATTCTCTTATTTCCACTCGAGCAGCTTGTTGTTCTCTATAAAGCCCAGTATCTTGCCCAGTGGAAACTTGAGAACCTTCGAGGGCGCCAACAGATCTCTCTCGAAATATTTCTGCCTTAGTACCTTCAGTTCCTCACATGTGCAGATTACATGCAAACTCGTTTCCTCCTGTAGTTCGCATCTTCTGCACCACGGTTCACTAACACGACCTGTGTTGTATAGATGCTTTTTCAGAGGACAGTGTCCAGTTACCAACCCAGTAATGGTTTTAACTTCTTTCTTACTGCGCTCGAGTAGGTTATCAGAGAAACTAACATCTCCATCCCCTATCAGCGCTTTGGTATGGAGGTGACCTTCAGTCGACCTCCATTTCTTTGTGCTTTCTTTATTAACAAGTCCAGATCTCCCTCTTGTGGAATCCTTAGTAATCCACATACGGGTCTGGACCCATGAAGTGTCTCTTAGAGCCCTCCTTGGCTAGTTCGTCGGCTATTACATTGCCCTTTATATCCTCATGTCCTGGCATCCAAATCAGAGACACCGTGTAGTCTCGTGCGAGTGCATTGAGGGATTGTTTACAGCCCCTAACTAGTTTTGAGCTAGTTACGGGGTTCGAGACTGCCTTAATGACAGCCTGGCTGTCAGTCATTATATTAATTTTCCTCCTCACGTAGCACCCTTTTGCAATCATTTCTGCACAGGCTGCAAGGGCGAATACCTCTGCCTGAAAGACCGTTGCATGTTTCCCCAGGCTTATAGATATCCTTTGATTAAGGCCACAAATACCGGCTCCTGTGCCCTGGCTGGATTTGGATCTATTTATATATCTATCTATTTATGTATCTATATTTGGAATGATATAACTAATCGATTAATAAATAAAAAACAGTTCCGTACGTGACCGCTATTTCAGTGGCCATCCAAGTAAAACAAGCATCGCTGTTTCTACCCCACTGTAGTCACAATGCGAATCATTACCCTCCCAATTCTACATAAAGATGATTTAAAATTATCGTGACCGGTTATTAACTCTCCCGCCTGATACGACAAACTAACCATAATTTCTCTAAAACATGTAACTACCAATGCTACTACAGGGAGTAGCAGGTTCTTTTAATATTGATTAACTATTCCGAACTGCTTACGGTAGTTAGCTGCTGCAAAATAGGAGATTTCATGTTCTGTACTTGATTCCCAGATTTCGTTCCTCTATTGTACATAGTTAGGGTATATACTCCGCTTTGTTCGCTAAAAACCGAAATATATGCAGCCTCTAAGAAATTAAATGTATAAGATAACGATTACATGAAATAAAGACTTTCGTCTTTATAATTGCAGAATAATATACGTATGTAGGTATATTAACTTCTTTTTTCTATTTTTATCCTTATCAGTACTTTTGCCGGCTATCATATTTTAAACCGATTTAGTACATGACGCGAAACAACAAAGAAAGTAAATCGGTTATGTGCATAATTCAGTTCACGACCGTTGTTGCGTAAGGATGGCAGTATTAAGAATATTTACTTCAGTGCTACTAGTCTCAGCATGTGTGTCAATGCAAAAGAACCCGAACATTAAGCCTGATAGGAGCGCCATTGTACATTTATTCGAATGGAAATTCTCGGATGTCGCTGACGAGTGTGAAAGATTCTTGCAGCAGAAAGGATTTGGTGCTGTACAGGTATATACATATTAAACTATCCGGCACAAAAGAAACAAATAGGTACCGCTTTTCCTACACTAAAATGCTCTTTATAAACATATCAACTCTTTAGCAATCCAATGATATGCTTGTATTGTTCTAAATATATTCTCTTTGTATCTATAGCGTTGATTTTTGAAATTTAGCAAAAGTATTTAAAAGACTATCCTTATCCAATTTTTTTCAATTAAACAATAATTATTACAGACATTAAATGAAACAAACGTACCATCTTCTAAAAATAATATCTTGATCTTATTGCTTGACATAAATACAAAAACTGTTTTATTTATTTGCAAATATTAGCCCCGTTTAAATACTAAGATTATCAGCGAAAAACGAAAAACGCGGCGTATAGAACCGTATCAGTGAAAAACAATTTCATGCTAGTTCATTTTCCGCTATCTTTAATATACCTTTCCTTGGTTATGAACGTGAAATTAAGTTTCGGTTTAATCTGTCTACACAGTAGAAAATTCCAGGAATTATACACGAAAATATTGAAATTTTACCTGATATTGTAAGTAAATGAAGTTTTTCTTTAAAAATTATATAAACATCTTCAATACAAATTTAATATAAAATTAAATTTATTAATTGAATAATTAATTAATTTTACATTCTGATGGTTTAAATTACTAAATTTTTTTTGTTTTGATAGGCAATAGATAAATCATTATTGTTGGGGTAAATTTCTCTTTCTACTTGGATTTGTTATTTTCATCGTATAAAGTGACTTTTAACATGTGAGCGTAGGCTTACACTAATTTTTCCTAACAAGGAAAACCCGTAAAATGCTAAGCTCAGATTTGGTTCCGGTTTTGTCACACTGATAGAAATGGATTGTACTCTTTATATAAATATATTATGCTTTAATATATTTTATAGCTCCTATAGGGACAATCATATTTTATATTTACCCTGAGAATATTTGTATAATAAATTTCTGTTAATAGTGTTTATTAACTCGTATAGCAGAGAAAGTGTATATACTTGTATTGTTAATTTTAGCATTCATATTATTTTTTTTTTGCGAGAGGGGGAAAAATCGCCTAAAAAACCCCTCTCTTGGAGATAGTTTCTGCACCCCTGAAACCGCGTTTGCATTACTTCAAAGGTGTTCTCCTACAGATGGTCGGGTTATCTCCTCTGTCAGCGTCTTTCTTTCTCTCTCAGTATTTTAGGCGCCATATTTCTGCGCCTTCAATTTTCCGCGTCGATGAGCATTTTGTTGACTACACTGTCCGGTGTTACTGCTCCCATCTGTTTCTGCTTTCCTTCTTTGGGCATTCCATCTTGGGCACTCGGAGAATGTGTGTACTACGGTGTCTACCCTCTTACAGTAGACACATGCATCCAGTTTAAATCGCTTTAGGTAAGACTGAAAGTTCCGTGTCCGCACAGTAGTTGGGAGAGTTAGTAGTCTACGTCGCCATGCTTTCTTGCTATCCAGGGTCTGATGTCACAGATAAGTCGTTTGGTCCATGCGGCGGCACCATCCTGGAGCTGCCATCTATTCTGCCATTTGTTAGTTAGTTCTAGCATCGTCTGTTTCTTTACCGCTGCTCCCTCCTTCTCCACCGCTTTCCTGTATTCCACTAGCAGATCTATAGGGGGTACTCTTGCCACAATCAAGAGTGCACTCCTGGCCGTTGTTCTTGTAGGCCCTCGCTATAAGTATGGCAGTTCTACGTTGCACTCTCTCCAGGGTTTTCCTGTGCACCTCTCTTTTTACTGCTCTTCCCCATACAGAAGCGCCGTACAAGACGATGAACTCGGCCACTGAGCTTAATATCCTCCTATTCCGTCTCTTATGGCCTCCGATATTTGGCATGAGTCGGCCAACGGTTGATAGTGCTTCACACGCCTTTTCCGGGGTTCTCTTTACTGCGTTGCCATGCCTAGGTTTCTGCCAAAGTACACTCCCAGGTACCCCAACAACCCCTGGTCATCTGTAACTGTATCGTCGAGGTTAATTTTCATTCTTTTCCTACCCCCCACCAATAGAACCGCCTCCGTTTCTTGTGGAGTCAGCCTTAGTTGGTTTCTTTCCATCCACTGATTGATATCATGGAGCGTATATTCAACCTTCACCATCACACTCTTCTCTCCTATCTTCAAGGACCGTTTCTGGATAGCTATCTACCATATTGTACAGATATGGTGCGATTCTCATTTCCTTCAGCTTTTCGAGGATTCCCTCCCATGGAGCCGAATTAAAAGCGTTTTCTACGTCAACAGAAATCAGTGCGCATAGGTTTCTTGCTCTGTACGGCCCCTCATACGCCTCTTCTGCTATCTCCATAACCCTTCTCGGCGCCGGTATGGTGAATCTTCCTTGCCTAAATCCGTGTTGCTCATCCGCTAGGCCCCTATCCTGTCCACCTCCTTCTTCAATCTTTCGACAAGGAGTCTTTCGAGAAGTTTTCCCCTGATGCTCAGTAGGCATATGGGTCTATATTTTTCACCTGTTGATCTGGCGTCGGCTGCTTCTCTATTAAGACCAATCTCGCTACTTTCCATGGTTCCGCGAATTTCCCTGATATCAGAGTTTTATTCATGACTGCCAGGCATTCTTGAGGGTAGTCTGCTACTACTACGGCTTTGACCACTTCCGGGGGTATACCGTCCGGTCCTGGGGCCTCCCTCAATTTAACTTTACTAAGTGTTAGTATCATTTCCTCTTGTGTAAATAACGGTATAACCTTGGGATCGATCTTTGATCTGCTCCTTTTCTTTAACGTACGAGTTAGGAATAGTGTCTCCGCGACTCTTGTTCATCGTTCGCCATATTGGTCTGTGATCTAGCCTTAAGTATCTTACTTACAATCTGGTAGCCTTTGCCCCATACGTCTTCGTCTATCTCATCGATAACCTTCCTCCATGCGCTGTTCTTGGCTTCACGAATGCAGCGTTTGGGCAAGGTTCCATTATTTGTATAGATATTGCGGAGCGTTCTTTTTATAATTTCGTCCTCCCCTCGTCCTCGTACGCTCTTTCGTAATTCTCCAGCCATTAGTTTTATGATTATCGTGTCTGCTGCTTGGCACGTCTTTATAAACCTCGAAGGATATATAATTATGATAGCTCAAACACTCTTCATCTAGCACCTCCCATCTATGTACCGCTTTAGCGATGCCTCTTGTGCTAAAGGTTAGATCTATGTAAGACTGGCTACTCCCCATCACGAATGTTGAGACCTCGCCCCTGTTAGGTACGATGAGCCTTCCTCCGCTAACCATTCGACAAGTAGCGCTCCTCTTTTATCATCTTTCTTTGAGCTCCACATGTAGGACTTGGCGTTAAAGTCACCACACACGATAACGTCTTTCTTATGGCTTTTCATGTCGCATCTTAATGACTGTCTAAAGTTAACGTACTGTGTCATATCTACATTTGGAGAAATATAGCATCCAACTATTGAGCGGGTCTCGACCCATACATATCCATCTCCCTTTCCATAGCGAGTCGCTCCCACCGTTCTGTTACTTATATTTATTGCCACATCGTAGCTATTGTCTACGAGCCATTCTGATTGATAGACTCTTTTCTTAGGTGGTTCCGTCATTACTATGATGTCCGCTGTTTTTTCTTGAGCTATCTTGTGACCAATCATCTTTAAAATTGTTATCTTATGCATTTCAGTTAAATGAACCATTTTTCTCATATGCAGTTAACGAAATTCAAACGACCATAGCACTGACAACTAAACTGTCATGCAGGCAGACAACAATTTGCTAAGGCCAGGCGTTTTAAACAAAAGTATTACAGTTTTTGTTTATTTCATATCAGTAAAAAGGAATGGTTTTATTAACCACTGTTACATAACACACCATGTATAAAATGTTTTTGTTGAAAAAAATGTACAACTAAAAATATCAATCGATATGTCCGAACGTTTCTTCGAACATGCACGCATTTATTTATTATCGAATTTATTCCATTTGGCTAATACACAGTGTACAAGGCTTGCGCCGTAGCTAGCATGTCGCTTCAATGGAACACACTTTGGATTATCATTTGTATCAAATATATAAACCTATATCCATGTTACCAAATAAGGAGTAGAAATTAAGTTATCGAAAAAGAAAGGAAAAACTTAAAGTAAATCCATACGATACAAGGTAACATTAAAAGACAAAGTATAAGCCAACAAAACATTTATTTTTTAAACGAAGTTAATAAAGTAAAAATATAAATACAGCTTTTTAAATTAGGTAGACATAAATTGTAATTGAAAATTAATTGAAATGTAATTTCATTTTGAATATGTTGAATATATTTTCTACAGCACAATCGCCAGATACAGCTTTGGACATCGCGTTTATCCAGCACATTTATATTGAATGGTCTTGGATTAGCAAATTCTCCAGCTTGTTCGTGTGGTTTCGACGTGGCGGATCTCAATCATTTTATTTTGTTTTTGAGTGTTCGCAATATGAATTACAGCAGCGCAAATGATTCGAAGATTTGATAAATATGAAGGTATCACTGGCTACAGCGACCATACCGATCCTAAAGCATAACAATGGTTAAACATACCGTATAATTTGGCAATTTATTAGAGAATATGATATTTGTACTTGAAGCGAAGTTTTCACAATCAAGGATAAGAAGATAACGTGGCTGATGAGCTATAATCTCTTTAATGCAGAAAAAGTAGTTCTTTTACTGACGATAGGGAATATTTCTACCCATAGCACATTCGAATTTCGAATGATTTACTTGTTAATGTAGAAATAAGTAAATTGATTCATTCCTGCAATTTAATCCTTTCAATCCAATCGTCAACTATTTTTTTTATTCTCTCACTGTAAGAAGTAACCGTATTCCTAGTGTATACAATTAAATGAATTTGAACAAAATAAACCTTAAATGAAAAAACAAAGGAGAATGTCCATTCATTAGAAATCCTATTGTCACGAATCTTTGCCGGCGTTATAAGGCTTTTACTTTCGTATTCAAATTTTAAGTACCCGACCTTCACTAATGACGCCCCAAAACATTAATTAAGAGGGGATCTAAATACAAGCTGACGTGTTTCAGCGTAATGGAAATCAACAATGAACTTATTCCTAATGAAAATACGACAAGCGAAAGCGAATATCGATTAACATACATTGATAGTGAATCACTTAATCTGAAAGTATAGATATAGGGGGTGGCGCAATAGTGTAACAAAGTACCATAGCTCTCCTATGTTGCATAATTTCGAAAAATGATTTTCATAAAAATTGTATGAGAACAGGAAATCTACAATTTAAAAATGTTTTTGATTGTACGGGATGTTTCATAGAAGCGGGGTGCTAAAAAAATATAACTTTTTAAATAGGATAAGCTTTTTGTTACGATACATGTTCGGATTCCCTAATAAATCTCTATATGACGCCATGATTAGTTTTGTATTTTATTTCACCGTGGCCAACTCATTTAAAAAAAAGTAAAAGGAATTCTTTAGAAACAAGGTGTTCTTGTTATGATTATTTGAAGAAATAAATTTGTTGAAATTGCTACTTCCATACAAAAGCTTCTTAAGGTTTAATTTTGTAGGTCTTAATATAAAATAATCTATCTAATGCCAAGAGGTAATATATATTAAAAAAAAGTTTAGCATATAGGGAAAAATCTCATACACTTCGGAAAGAATGTTACCCTTATTTTAAAAAAATAGTTATTCTTTCTTAATGTTTTCTTACTATTGCTTTTTATGGCATAGAATTGTTCCCACGAACACAATTGAAAAATACAACCAAAGTCAATGATAACTAAAATATTAAAAAATATACAGTTGATTTAAATAAAATTTCGCCATAAACAAGGGAATTAAAAATCAAAATTGTTTTCACATTTAATGCTTTGGCGGAAACTTCAAAAGTCAAAATTTGCGGATCTTTGCGCAAGCTGAAAAGGTTACGGTATCTTTGTCGCATTCTGAAGTGTATATTATCTTTCGGAACGATAGTCCGCTCGATCACGGATCACAACGCGACGGCATTACATATAAAGTAGGTGTATTAGAATATTCGTTTTTATTACCTAGGTAATTATTTTTTGAATTGATTGCACATCGCTAAAGCCATTAGTTTTACCGACGATTCAATATGATTGAACTACAATGAAATTCGGTTAAGAAGAAGTCTTGTATTCGAAAATTCAAAATATCTAGATTTAATAATAATCTTAATAAAGATACGAAATCATCAAAAACAGTTTTTTGGAATTTTAAATTAATTCCAACGCCTCTTCACTTATTAGATTGTAAGATTCCACGAAGTACATTTTCATTGATAGATATATGGATTGAACTTTCTAGCGGGGTTTACCTTCAAAAGTTGATATTCTTTATTTCTGCTCTTTGGTAGGGAAGATTCTTTACAATAAAGAAACAATTTATTTTTAAGCATAGTTCTTTACTTAAAAATAACATTGTTGCCCTACAATCCCAATTGATAGATATTTCTTTGCTTTATAAAATATTTTTGGGACTCTATTGAGAGTATACAATTATGTTTAATGCAAAGTATATGGCGTTTAATAAAAGAAATCTATCGCTAACGAAAACCGCAACCACTAATCGAAAATGAACGAAGTCAGAAGTATATCTATCGTATCACGTTGCTGTACCTCGTAATAACGCTTTTTCTGTAATTGATTGATGATTTAAATTACAAACTTTTCAATGCAATCATTTTAAAATATATTTTTATTTACAAAATACTATTACAATATGCAGATACACATAGATGTAAAACACTGATCATTCAATCAAAAGACAAAAAATCCTCTTTTGAATGATTACTGTTTTACATCCTAAATTTTTCATCTATTCAAGGATGAAAAACAATAAATGCTGGAAATGGATGACCGCCTTTGTTACAATGTGCGGCGCACTTTTCTTGCTTTATTACGTTTAGTGAAGGTAGAAAAAAGTGGGAATAAAGAAAGCGGCAAACTTCGGTAATGCCAATTCATTTCATAATCAATTATTCATGGCAGCAACATTTCAACTACTACTGTAATTTTTTTTTCAAGGTACAAAATTTAAGGTGCATAAAACTAATCAAGTTATATGTGGAATAACTTAAAAAAAGAATGAATAAAGTTGAAGACCTAAAGAAAATTAACAAGAAAAAAAGGCAATGTTAATGTGTCGTCCAAATTTACGATATTGTATCACTTTGTCAAATATCTTTTTGGTATTTCGATCAATTCAACTAGTTTGTCTTAGCTTTTAACTAAGTTTTATTACGAAATAAACTGAAATTAGAAAAAAAGAACTGCTTGCTTTTCTCCTTTATTTTTGACGAACTACAGAGCGAAATTTTCAATTACAAATTCAGTAGTATATGAGGATCAACATTTCAATGTCTATATGTAACACTCGGCCGATATTATTGAAATTTAAGGTTGCGTATTCCATACCAATACAACACTAACTTTTGCAAATATGTACAGGGTGAGTTTTTTTATCTTGAGACAACGAAATATCTCTAAAATACTGCATCAAATCAAAAAAATCAAAATGGTGCCGAACTCGATCTCCCATCTCACCTTCCCCCCTCCAGAGAGGGAGGGGGGACAACTTTCAAATCTTAAATGGAAACCCCCATTTTGTATTGCAGATTCGGATTCTACGCCATCAAGTATGTAGTTTTTGTTTGAATCTTTTTTCGATTCGTAACAGATAGCGCTATAATCGCAAAAAAAAAACATGATTGTGAACGTCTTGAAAAAAATACACAAAAAAGAGAAGCAAGCAAACATGATTTTGTGTTTTTTTATTTTAACATAAACTAACATTTCAAAAAACCATGTGTTCGAAACTGTGCCCCTTCACTTCGATACATTTATTTATTCGCAATTGGAATGCTATTCAACGATACAAAACCGTACTGTATTCAGTACTTGACAAGCTGTGAATACTTACACATTGTCCGATCTCCATTTAGATTATTAATTATTAATCCAATGCAAATTAATTAGTGTTGAATATTTGAACAGTAATGGAGGCTATAACATTACAAGAGAGAATTCGTTGTTGAATGGCAAATTTTATGCATTTGCATTATATTCATACAAACGTTGTGTTTATTTAAGAATAGAAATTACAATACAAATCTAAATTGACATATTATTTTTAATTGCAAGACCCTTGAAATAACACAAATACAAAATTATAATTTTTAGAAAATTATATAGAAAAAACTCTTTTGCAAGTTTGCAATGCTATAATGTACTGTTTTCAAATATATAATATGATTTAACATCTTGACAAGAGTTTGAATAACAGAGATAACAAGCCATGACTCCTTCTAATAAGATTAAGGAAACTTTGAATGTGAAAGCGTTTCAGTTGCTTTTGTACGTTCGCTGTAACGAAGATTGAATTAATTTAAATGAATAGCATTTATTTAAACCCATGTATCTTCTTGCTTTTCAAACGTGTTCTTCATTCTATTAGCGGCTAATAGCTAACAATGAATGCAATAAATATATTTGTTTATTTTGTAAGTAATTTTGAGTACCTATTAATAAACGCATGCTGAAGAAACAACATTGTTTCATATTCCAGATTAAGTATTGTACAAAATACAAAAGAAGTGCGCCTAATTAATCCAAATACTTTCATAGCTGCATTATTTAATTTTATGTTAAGAACTAAGGAAAAACACATCTTATGTCCACTAAAACGCTTAGCTTAAGATTAAAGTCGTCCAAATTAAAACAATTATTTTAAATATGCGTCTATTATTAACTTTCTAGTTATCGCCTGTAAGTGAAAATGTCATCATTGCCAACAGACCCTGGTGGGAAAGGTACCAACCCATTAGCTACAAGATTATCACACGATCGGGAAACGAAAAGGAATTCCTGAACATGACACGAAGATGCAATGCAGTCGGTGTTAGGTACTTCTAAACACAGTTTAACGAATCTCTTCCTATACATCTAACAATTTCAAGGATATATGTGGACGTAGTATTCAATCATATGGTCGGAGCTAGAGACAAAGTTGTAGGAACAGGTGGAAGCGTAGCTTTTCCGCAAAATAAAAATTATCCGGCGGTCGCTTACAGTTCAAATGATTTTAACGACGATTGTTCAGTGAATAATTATCAAGATGCCAATAACGTACGCAATTGCCAGTTACTTGGTTTGCAAGATTTGAAGCAGGTATGTTTAAGATAATTCTTAAAAAAATTAAGGTTGACATATTTAATACAGGACCCACTATTTTTGTTCCTTTCAATAATGTATTAAACCCACCGTAGACACATATGGGTCTGTGGTGTCCGGCCACTTTCCATTGAGATAACAATAATAAAAATTAAATTTTATCCATAACGCAATGCATGATCTCTTTCTATATATATATATCAAACTACTCTCCTGAATTTTTTCAGATTTTTAAACAAATCTAAGTATGGTACCATTTCCTATTTGCTCTCTAACCTTAGATTAGTAGTAGAAACATAATAACAATACTACAAATTCTAGAAATTACTTCCTTTTAAGTAGATAAATAGATTTGTTATAAATTTTGCGGTTTGAAAATAAACACAAAAAACAGAACGACATATCTTAAATTATATAATTAAACATCCTGGTCCATCACAGTGATTTTATTCACTATCTAGCATGAATTTCCTATATGTATTCCGGTAACTACATTTAAAGAAGTGATTAATATATAAGGAAAAAAATATATATTCAGTTTTAACTTGTAACGCGATAGCAAACTTATGTTTTATCGGGGGAAACGGCATAATCTTCTCGCTATTTGATAATAGAATTGATAAATATAAAAATGAACCCTAGTAATTTTTTTAAAACTAAAAAAAAATATTGAGAAGGAAGCAACAGACCTAAGAAACAGGTTACAATAAAAGATTAGGATGCAAGAGGAAATATACTATTAGAACTTGGAACATATTGTAACAGCAAATGAATCAAAAGATCTAAATTAATGTATTAAGCAACTGATTTTTTTAAGCAGATTCAGTATTTCGAAATAGGGAATCTAGCTTGAAAACTTAATGACCCTGTGAAATAATAGTATATTTATTAAAACACTAGTGTTACAAGACGTTTGTTGTAATACGAATTCAATGTACAAGCGTAACAACAGTCATTGTAACATGTGTATTTTATACTATTGTTTCAAATTTGCACATTAATTGCCCTTTTCAACTTAAGATATTCCAGTAAAAGTCCTTTATAAGTCGATTAACGCACTAGTGCGTTTATACACGCCATCTAGTGTGACAATGACGTCAAATTTAAAACTTAGACACATTAAAATTTACGTTCAAATTATAAAAGGCCCTCCGGTTCATTTAAAATTAAGTTAAATAAATAATAAATAAATTTATATAATAATAGAAAATACCAGTAGTATCTCTTATAACTCGACATACGATTGTTTAAAATATAAAATTTAAAATCATTTTACATTCGTTTTTCAAATCCATTTAATAGCAATTCTTATATTTTTATATTAAATTGAAATTTAAATAAACAGGGAGGTTTTTCATAACGTGAGCGTAAATTTTAATGTGTCTAAGTTTTAAATTGAAGTCATTGTATCCATATTTTCCAATCTGACATAATGATGATGGTGGACTGGCCGCAACTGTTATTTTAATATAAAATAGAGATCAAATTTATTGTTGAACATTTTCTACACATATATCAATCAAAGAACACATAAAAATTAAAAAAAAATGTTTTAAACAATGACATGTTATTAAATGCAGATTTTTCAAGGATACCAGGAAGTATATAGCTAACTGCGAGATCGTCGTCTTTATACCCAAAAGCTGTTAATAAATGTATAATATAATAGGCTTTATGTTTATATGATTTTTTTTAATAAGCGCCAATTATTATCAAATTCCAACATGGTTTTTTTTAAAGGTAAACGTATTGAAACGGGTTTATTTTTGATTTCATGGAGGCAACTCTTTCAGCGTGGACAGGAAAAAGGTTCCTTGCAGAATATTACTACATTTATAGAAATCATTCGCTACTTTAGACCATTGCAGATTTTTTGCGGTAAATTAGAACAGTATACGAGGCGCAGTACTATATTGGTTTGCCAGTTATCTAACTAATAGAGTTAATCCGCATAAACTCCGATGGACGATTTACTAGCGTAGTAGAATTCGCGTACGGAAGAGATTCCGCATGGCAGTATACTGGGACCCTTCCTCTTCCTTATATATTTCAATGACATTTACAAAATTTACGACATAAATCTTAACAACTATATAACAATTAATTATGCAGATGACAGTTCCATATTGATGGAGGTTGATGCTTCCAAGGACCTAAATATTCAGAATCAATTCTTATCTGAAAAACCTGGAAACATATCTAACAATAAATAACCTAAAAATTATGTAATCATAATGAAGCAAAACCCTTAATTATTTAAAAGCAAACACGGTAATCGTCAACATTCTGTGGAATTCAATAATGGCAATTATTCTATGGTAACTGGTGCTAAATTATAAGATGTAACGTTTAATAAATATCTCAAATGGAATATGCATATTGATTTACTTTATAAGAAATTGAGTAGGATTTGTTTTGCTATTAGGCAATTATAGGAGAATGTTAGTCTCAATATTTTTGGTATATTTTGGCTGGTGCTATTCGCGTCTAAGACATATGATTGTTGTCTGGGGAATCAGCAGTGGATTAAAATGCGTATTCACCTGGCAGAAAAAGATCTTACGGGTGGTGTTCGACCTAGATCTAAACCATTCATATAAGAATCACTTCAAAGGGAATAACATGTAGCAGCATATGCTATTTACATCTTTGAACCTTAATTTTTTATTATAAAAATCAACATCCTTTTGAACAGGAACGCTTTACTCACAGTTACTGTAACAAACTTAAGGACCGGTACTGCTTCCCCAGCACCGTTTAAGTTTGAGCGAGGAAGGTCTTGCATATAGAAGCATAAAACGTATTAAGAAATTACTTACATTTAGGAAGCAAAGTAATTTGACTCTATTTCGTAAAAAAGATTTTAGTTTGGTGGCTAATATGGAACTCTATGGTTTAAAGGCTGATTACACTACTCTGTAAGCTGATGTTTGCTCTATAAATCGATAAAACTCGTTAAAACAAATAAAATTTATATTTTTTTTTCGTGCAAATTACATCAAAGATTGCTTATACAAACTTAATAGCTTTAGATTACTTTATATGTGCACAAAAAAAAAATTGAAAATTTTTAAAAAGTACTACTTTATAAATTTTAGGGTCGATTAGGCACGTGTTCTCTTTGACCGAAAGATCTACAATTTTATACTTTTCGATACATTACTGAAAGGAACAAAATTGGGGATTCTCCATTATGTCAAATTTCATTTTTTAAGGACTTTAAAAAGTTATTCTTCCCAGGAGAAAGAAAGGAACTGAATTGTAAAAAAAATACAGTTATCGCCAATTATATATCGGTGTGTAATAACTATGTTTAAATTGATATTTTTAGATTTTTTTTAGGTTCATTTAACTGGTTTACACAACATTTAGGTGCGGCATACGTCTGCTTAGACAGGATAATCCAAACTAACTGTCCATTGTTCCATTTGTTATCATTGATCAAGCAAAGTAACTAAATTAGCAAAGATGCACTGCATTAATTGTTAGTTAAACAAAAAACAATTTATTAATAAATAATAAAATAATAATACATAAAACTTTGAAGGAAAGCTTTTCAAGCGTCTGTCGAGAATTTCATTGTGATTGCTCCTATGAGTTGCTTAACTCTCTAAAAGTTTATACTTTAAAAATGTTTTTTAGCAAAACTAAAATACTGCGACCTCTTCTTAATCACTCTTATACAATGGCGTATTAACACTTATCGTCCACAATTTTTTTTTTATGTTGAAGGTAAATTATGCAATACTCAATCATTTCATCCTTACAAGCATCAAACTTGTACATATACTTCGTAAGATCAATAATAAAAGAGGTAACTATGATACCAATTCAATTTAAATCAATCTGGATGCTGATGTTAGAAATCGTGTTTACATATTATTATACGCATATTGGTTCGGAGCAAACATTCGTAATTCATTTCTCACTTAATTTTGCCCTAAACCTAAAATTAGTATTACAAACAAACACATATACGTTAGGAAGATAATAACATACGGTAGAACCCATCTCAACTGAAAACAAAAACTTATGCGTATTCGTCATGGATGCCTATTCGTCATACATATAATAAAACAATAAACTGTTCCTGTTTGAGGTAGTTCTTATAACATGCACAAGTATGGAATTTATCGCAGCAGAGATAACACATACTAATATTGTAAATATTCGGATGATTTCAATAATCGGAATATCCGAATCGGAATATCCGAATCGGAAGGCTATGATATTTGGAATAATATTCCGATTTCTTATTCCATGAAACACACTCGGTTATACTCGGAAGATTTCAATAATCGGCATAATTCACACGGAGCGCGGTGGAACACCGGATCATATTTCGTGTTTATTTTACAAGTAACTAAATCTTTATTTACAATAAAAGTTTACTGTGTTTCTTAAGGTCTGTTTTGGTTCCAACTTTGGACGGTTCCATTACGGTTCAAAGCAAACACTCACGTGCGTAGTAAAAAGTTTCCCACTATACGACAAGGTCATGATCTGTGCTGGCCTACTGCTCTGAACGGTAATAGAACCGTCCGAAGTGAGAACCAAAACAGGCCTTTAATAAAAAATTCTGCAGATAACTAATACTGAATGAATGTGACTGTGTGATTTAAGTGCACATAACGTCTATGAACAACAAACACCGGTCGTCAGTCCGGAAAACGACTTTAGAATGATCGAGTCAAAATGGAAAGTTGAGAATTTCCAAAATCACATAATTTATACCAATACCTATCAAAAGTTTCAGTAGATTCATTCGGTATAAAATCGTTGTACAAATTTTACGGATTTGGAATCATCCGATTCCGAAGCGGAATCTAATAATCGGAATCACCTGATTCCAAATCATCCGATTCCGAAGCGGAAACTAATAATCGGAATCACCTGATTCCGAATGATCCGATTCCGAAGCGGAATCATCCGAATATTTCAATAATCGCAATCAAGGAATATTTTAATTCGGAAACTCGCAACACTCACACATACTGTACATCAATGATATAAGCCATGTAATTTACCACATTGTTTTCCCCACAAGCATATGTATATTAATACTTTGATTAATTATAAAATCTATAAATAAACTAGTGACCCTAGTGAGTCAGAATGAGGTTGGCAAACACCGAGAGTACATTCAATTCGTCAATATAATAGCAAACAAATTAGCATTTATGTGTCTCTGATACATAAATTGTGGCATTTAAAAGTCGTTCCCAAATTAATGCATCTCCATTATTGTACTTTGTACGCCAATAACTTCATAAACAGTAAACAGAGAAGAGAGTACATGGCTACATTTAAAGAAATAAAATACTTGAGTCAACAGTTTTCGAAATGTTAAAATTTGAATCATTTATTTAAAATAGCACTGAGCTTTTTAATCTTATGTACTACTTACCTAACGTTATTCGTGTAGAATTGGCCCATAAAAATTATTAGTTCCAAACACAATTATATTTACGAGTAATTAAATTGGTTCAGTAGATACAATCTTGAACTAAATTCCACAATCCAGGAATTCATTGAATAATAATAATAATAGTTATTCACATTATAGTGCGATAGGTGTCATGTACACCGCGCCTTGTAAGTTGGAGCGCTGTAAATGGCGTAACGCACGACATATATATTAGATTTCTTGACCAAGAAAAATGTTGAAACTTTCATTTCACAATTGATTTTTTATCAATAACAATTATAACAACAATAAAAATATCAATAACTGCGTTTTTTTCAAACTAAATTATAAAAAATTATTCGTATTTTATATTGGAAGTGGAAGGAAATGGGAAAAAGTGCATTAGGTATTACCACCCTAGGACGATAAAACTAACCTACTGTTACATCCGCTGACTGTTGACCACAGCCAAAAAATACACAACATAACTTTCTTAATACCTTCAAGTAAAGCTTCTAAACTTCCAGCAGAAATTTAATTTTGGAACTTGTATAGTAGTCATAGTAAATTATTTAAGGAAGGTATATTATAACATACATACATTTATAGCACTTTCAAGGTATAGGGTGTTGAGAACAACTTTATTATTCATTCATTCATTTATTCATTAAAGTTAGGGTGGACACTTAGTGTCCGGGCACTTGAGCTAGGTGCTCATTGTACCATCTCTATTAATTCTCTTATTTCCACTCGAGCAGCTTGGTGATCTCTATAAAGCCCAGTATCTTGCCCAGTGGAAACTTGAGAACATTCAAGGGCTCCAATAGATCCCTCCCGAAATATTTCTGCCTGAGTACCTTCAGTTCCTCATATGTGCAGATTACATGTAAACTCGTTTCCTCCAACTTTATTAGTTTAAGCATAATGGTAAATTGCTATCACTCTAATAAAGTTACCTCGTCACTCGTTTGTAGTCCATATCCCTAAAATCAAACGTTTTCGAAAAAAATACGTTTGCTCTTGCTCAGCAAGAATCATCATGTAACAAGAAAATCTTGCGCATTGCAATCAATAGATTCTGATAAAACTTTGTCAGTTTATAGATCCCATGGAGTGTTACTCAAGGGCACTCTCAGTTTCTGGGTAACTTGGCATGCTTAAAGAGAAATCAGTTTACACAACCATAACGGGAGAAACACTAACGAATCTGCAAGGGTGGCATTTTATCTCCTTCGCTGTGGAACCTAGTCGATTACGGGCTATTAGTAAAACTGGGTAATAAAAAACGTAAAACTTTGAAATATGCGGATTATATTGTCATTCTGATCCAGGGTAAAATTAACAGCGTAGTGTGGCACAAAATGCCGAACACTCTACAAGTATTACAAGTATGGACGAATGAAGAGGGTCTAAATATCACCCTCTCCGAAACGACCACAATACCATTGACGAGAAGGAGGAACTTAGATAGCCTTGAAACCCTAAAACTCCGTAATGAAGGAATAAAGTTCTCAGAGGAAGTGAAATATTTTGGTGTCATCATTGACTTCAAGCTTACTTAAAATCGGCAGCTTCAAAGGATTAAAACCAAGGCGGAAACAACACTCATATTGGCTAGAAGAGCCTATGGAAAAACACGGGAGTTAAGATCTAATATGGTGAACTGGATATACATCACGATGGTTAGACCCATGATCACTTATACATTGCTGATGTGGTAAACTAAGATACAGCAGTAAAGTGCTATAACTGAACTTAACAAAATACAGAGGCTTGCATGTTTAGGAATGCGAGCCACTCCTACAACAGCAATGAAATGTCTCATAGACCTCCCGCCTCTCTATTTGCTGACAATGGGAAAGGTATAAACGGAGTAAGAACTACCAAGTAGCAGACACAATAGTATTGTCCATCATGTGGAAGGCAAAATTTTGGGAATGAAATCAGGCCCCATGAAAATGCGCTCAAATTGTTTTCTGATCCTTCAAATACAGTCGACAGTTGATACCTACTTACATCCAGGTACAGTTAATGAAAAATGTATGCAGACAGTTCTCTAACACGTAGGCACAACAAATTACAGCGAACGTAGTGGAATATCACCCCCTCTCAACCAATTGCAGTAGAGCGCAAACATTTTGTGATCGTACAAATTTTAGACGATAGAACTGTTATTTTGAGATATATCAGGAGAAAATGTTGATGATGTTCACAAGGAACATAATGATCTTCTAAAGTTTAAACAATTCCATTCAATCGGAAAATAGTAAAAAACAACACACATGAATTTTATACTATTAGAGCCTATTGAGCATATCAGTCTAATATTATACGCCATTATAATAATATTTTTATTTTATTGACGTATATACTGTCAAAGTGTCCATTACTGCACACAAAAAATAGATGCTAAATATGGATAGATAGATAGATAGATAGATAGATAGATAGATAGATAGATAGATAGATAGATAGATAGATAGATAGATAGATTTATTTCCTCATTGGCTTGCTTCTGGCAGAATTATTACAATTAGTAGTTGCTAAATAAATGAAGCAAAGTGCGGCTTTTTGTGTATAAGATACTGATTTCGAAAACGCAAAATCTCCATAATTTTTAAATTACAACCGGTTTAGTTTCATTAAAATATTTATTACATTTAATATAAAATTAAAGCATTCACAACTTATGTTTGAAAGTTGACGTAACAAATATTTGTTAGTTTTGCATGTTTTCGAAAGCAGATTTTGTTTGTAGGCCCACATTAAGCTGTTATTATTATTAAGTGATAAATTTTATTATTGTATAACTTGAATCTTAATAAACAAATTGTATTAAGTACTAGAAATATTACATAAATTTTAGAATAAATAACACTTTTCTATCTGAATTAAATTGACAAATAAAACCATAATTATGGAGAACGAAAAAGTCCCAACAACTTTTTCAAAGTATAATTTTATAAATAAGAGCTTGGGTAACATTCATTCCACAATATGTTTACAAAAAAATCATCATCGGCGACATACAAGGGAAGCATGTTTCTCTCTTGATAAAGGTATATATAAACGGGCACTTGATTATTAATTATTATATTATTATTATTATATAACGCAGCGTACTTAGAATGTTCTGTCGTGCGATAGACGATGAAATATAATTACAAGCAAAAGACAGAGGCGTCCTTAGGTGTTTCCTAGCGCTGTTGTAAATAAAAGTTGTTATTAAATTATACATCGTACAATACGCAGTATATTTAATTTGTAGCTATGGTAACGTGGTACTTTTAGTAACTGTAGATTTTCCAGTTAATAAATTACTGTAAAAGTTGTATTCCATTAGTACTACACACTAATACAATTTAAAATAAAGTAAATAATATTAAAGGTATGCATGTATAACTACAGGCGTTATTTTAATAAAAGATAAGAGTTTACTTGCGAATTTGTTTCCATTGTTTACGTCCAGATATATATAATACGATATAAATATAAAAATTTAAAACATTTAGTAAGAAAAGCAGAAAATGAGATATATAATCTTTAATCTATGCAAATAAAAGCCACTATTCATGGAGCAAAAGAATTATAACAAAAAATATACTTTGAAACAAAAAGAATAAGTAAGTTACGAAGTAAAAAAACAAAGAAACGCCTAGAAATATATATAAATAATAATAAAATTAAAATTATTTTAAAAATAAATAGAGAACTCTTTTATATCCAAATATATGAAAGTAAAATACACCTACAACAGTTCCAACAAAACAAATGCACGAACACTGAATAGTACTGACCACTACAAACTTTACTGTCATTTACTCTTGATCTACATAAAATAAAAATACTTTCAAGCTGAACTATGTATATTAAACTAGTTTTAATATTATATGTAATACGTATGTGATTGAAAGTTCGGTGACAGAACTCCAAGTTTCTGTTACTGAAGACTTCTTCTATTGGCATAATGAGGTTACTGTTACAAAAACAAATTTTCCTTTATTCTGTTGGAAGATTTGTTTTTGTAACTAGCTGCATTATACCTATATGCATGTATATGTGTATATGAAACAATTCTCAACAAAAAACAAAATGCAGCAACGGTCACACGTATGTACACGTCGTGCTGACACAGAGCAAGTCTAGTCGGCACGATGCGGGCACATTACGGGCGTCCGCCTCTGCCTTGGATGATGCCATGCCACTTCGTGCGAAATTGTCCGCGCGCTGAACATAATATACAAAATTGTATATTTCAAAACCAAACAACATGCGAGTTATTTGCTAAATAAGATTTAATCTGCACTGGACCTATTAGTTATACATATATGCATGTAATGGTATAGGTGGTACGCCTATTACGAATGGAAAAACTCAATTTAGAGCGAAAAGATCGGAACCTAAAATATTCGAAGTACCTATTCATTTAACGTTTTCGTGTAGCATTTTTATTCAAAAAAAAATAACCAAGAAGAAGTAAAATAATCAATCTTTTCATTATATGAATACACGAAATGTTGATCTCAACCCTCAAGTTTATGGTTATCTCTGGTAAAACAAAAAAATGCATTTGAATATGTATTTATCGTCCAAAAGTACTTTATTTGTGGATTACTATCTATGCTAGTACTTTAACAATTTGTTTAAATTACATACTGCTGTGGTCCGGCACTCCGGGATTGTGAATTTAGTGATATTAGAGATCAATTTTTGTCCGCGCTGCGGGAGGATTCTCTCAAATGTTAATTTTTATTTAATTGTAAGAAAGAATTTAGTAGTTTTGTTTGAGTATTTTATTGTTCAGTTGTGCATAGTTAATTTCATTTATTTGTACATTTTGCGTACACCAGTATTGTATATAGTTTATGCTTGTATTTTCTTTGCGATGCGTTGCGGCTTCATCGCACGCAGATGTTGTAAATTTGATATATATGTTTGTGTTACCTTGAGGCCCCGGCAGTTACCAGATTGACGAGCGCGAGTTCTGTTTTGTTTTAGTTTTCTTGGTTACCGTTTCTGGTAATTCATTTTAATTTTAAGATGTAGTTCGTTCTTTTGAATTTTTAAAATCGTCCATCTAGCAACTCACTTGTTATTAATAAGTGTTATATCGTTGTGCACAAATTATATGTAAGGCTCTTTAATAATTTTCGTTTTAGAAGTGATCGCGTTTAGAGTTTAAATTTTCCGTTTTTTTGTAGTTTTCAAATTAATTTTATTTTAATCACCTCGGGGTAGGTGATGAGAAGCTTTGGGCTTGTATTTTAATTTCATTTTGATTTTGTTTGTTTCTCCACGTTGATTTAATTAAATTTTAGTTTGCTGTGAATTTTGGAGACCACGTGAATTTTTTTTGTGGTATAAGAAATTCCTTCTAGAACGAATTCACCATTTTGTTTGCTAAAGGATTTGCATTGTTCTTTTTAATTGTAAATTCACGAAGGGGTTATTTTAATCCAATACCTTCTGTATTACGGTTTTTTCCCCTTTTGTTGTTAATTAAATGTTTTTTTTTCTTTTTCCTTTTTATACAATAAATTTAATGATTGTAAATATCATTTTAAAATTACAGTTTCTTTTATTTTTGAATCAGCCATTTCAATTTTTGGGGTTTTTAAAGAAAGTCAAATTTTACAAACGCCCACTATTACTTTTCATGAAAGTTACTCTGAGATATAAGAATCTCTGGCGCCCTTTTAAATTCATATTTGCTGAGCTAGCTAAATTAATTTTGTCATTTTTAATTTCTTTAAACTTATATGCTTGGACAATCAGTTCACAGCAATACGTAAAAATATTTCTACGAATTTTCACGAGTTACTGTTTCCTTGTACTCGGAAAGTATTATTCTTTGTATTCTTACAGATAAGCATTTAGACATAAATTTATAAACTATGCTGTCCGAATTAAATGGATTATTTTCGAGCAGTAATTCCAGTTGAAGTTTACTGATTCGATTTAATTGAAACATATTTATGTATTCTACTGCTATACATTAATTTTTTCATTTCACATCATGGCCATAGATATAGAAAATGCATTTATTTTAATTAATAATTAATTAATTAAAGTTAAATTTTCATTTCACTTTACAATGCGATGAGAATACGGTCATAAATAATATGTATCTACTACTACTGATTGTAATAAACCGAAAAACTTGTTTAGGAGATAAAAATAATTCTGAGTCTCGCATAGGACTAGGCGAGCGTGAAAGAGAATGGGTAATATTCTCTTTAGTAGCTATAATTTATGTTGCCTACATGTTAGAGAACTGTCCACATACTTGATCCGTTAACTGTATCTGCATCCACACTAGTAGAAAACATTTCAATATCTAATACCCTATGTAATACTAGATTTCACGCGAAAAAGTACAGATGTCAACAGTTTGCAATTGCAAATATTTCAAAGACAGATAAATTTACGCAGAAGATACGCAATCGTAATACAAACTGGCTACAAATAATGCGATAAATTAGATCGATAAATCGAATGATAAACATTTCATTTTTAATACGAAAATGGATATCGGTAGCCTGTAAGAAATACCGGATGCGTTAAAGATGCTGCAAATATTCTCCTGAAATAGGTTAGGTACGACAATGACAACTAGAAGGTGGAAATTTGATTTTGGAACTCGCAGAGAAATATGAAAATAGTTTACTTAGGTTTAATCCATCTATTCCAGTTCATACAATAGATATAACGACATACATATATTACTAAAATAACACAATCACACTCAACATCATATTCTTGAATTAAAACCCTTTCGGTGAAAAAAAATATAATCAGATGTGCAATACAACGTTCCTGCAAAAGAAACAACTTCTAATATAATATTTATTAACATTAGAAAAAGTTTTATTCACCTATACTTTAGAAATCGGTTAAGTAAACGTTTTTAGTAACATTTACATGCTATTTACTTGTTAGCGCATACATATATGTAGTTAAATATGACTCGTATGCATACCCTAATTGCAAGAACAAAAAAAAAACGTAATCTTAAAATCACAGTTCACAAAAATATATTATTCAAGAATAATATTTGCAAATATTTAAAGTTAAAAAAATTCTCAACCTTTAATTTCAGAGTTTAGAGTATGTTCGAGGTAAAATCGTCGAATTCCTGAACAAGCTTATCGATCTTGGAGTAGCTGGTTTCCGAGTAGATGCTGCCAAACATATGTGGCCTTCTGATCTAAAAGTTATTTACAGCCGAATTAAAGATTTAAACACCGAATTTGGATTTGCACCTGGCACCAGGCCGTATATTTACCAGGAAGTCATAGATTTAGGTAAAATATGTTTAAAGGTGAACACATTAGTACTTAGCTTAATAAAATGGACACACCTTTACTCTTGATACAATTTTGAACAACCGTTTGCATTATTACCATAAAAGAAAATTATTTAGCCACAATGCACATCCATGATTCAGTCAAATGATAAGTTCTACTAATATGTAACTTTCAACCCTTACACAGCCAATAATAACACCAGCAATTAATTTATAGCAATAATTGCAATATAACAATATATACGGCTATCTTGGTTTCATTGTTGAAAGTAAGTTTGCACTTGATTAATACTTATCACAATTTTTCCAGAGAACAGAGGTGGTCAAAAGTTACAAATAGCAATCTCAAATATAAGTGAATAATCTAAATGTGAATAAAATATACTATGTGCCTTCGGATGGATTTACTAAAAGCGAAACATTATTATCCATTGTATGACAAAAACTCATTCGTCTCGAAATTCTACTTGTCAAAGAAAAGGGCTTATTGTAAAAAGTCAAGATAAGATGTAGAGGGTGTTTTTTTTTTGTAAGAACCAGAATGTCAACAAATACTACAACCCCTTGACTTTTCCTAATTAATTTCCCATTTCTTTTACCGATTAAATTATACCAACTATTCTAATATCATCCTAACCTGTACTAATCTCTATAGGTCTGGCTGGCTGATTCAAAGATCTTCTAAATTCTTTCTTGACTTATCGGAAATATCTGTTTTTTGCATCCAGAACTTCGCATTCACATAGAATGCGAAATGGCGAAGATGGCATTTCAGTGCAGTGTCCTGTTGGACCATACTACCGCCCGAAGATAATTTCTGCTAAGATGTAGTAGTCCTTAACAAAGGTCTTCCTAGAATATGCGTGATTGTATTGTTGCAGTGTTCGTTTTGCTTCCATCTATATATAGTGATTGTAAATTAAGAAAACGTAAAAAGAGAAAATTGTTGTTCTTTATAGCTTTAGTCAAAATACTTGCAAATGAAATTAAATTTTAGTTTGAATTTTAGATTTTTAAGTTGAATTCACAAAAACATTAAATAAATCCTGAGCGCATTACACTTTATACTTTAAATTGTCAGTAACAACCAACTAATAATTTGCCAACCACTGTTGTACAAAAAGACTTAAATAAGTACTACTCGTTTTATTATAAACCAGTTCACACCCGATACCACAGCACAGATTCCTTGCTTTACTCCTGACTGATTTCTACTGCCCGGGCATCAGGGGTAGTTAGTCTTCGATGTGGATGGTCATTTACAATACTCCTTAAGTGAAGATTCTCTTCGTGAGTTGTATGAAATTGATGTTCCACTCGGAGCATCTTGATTCATTGCTTTTTCCAGATGACTGTTGTCTATTGCCGTCATCTGTAGTCTTGATACCTGGCTAAAACTTCCATTGGGTTTCTTCGAGGTTGGTGTTGGTGTTTCAGAGACTGCGTCAGATCTTTTTAATCCTCGATACTGTTCTTATTATTATATATTTTTCAATTACTTCAAAATATCCTTCTTTTTACGAATAGCCACATACACGTTATACACTAACCCCTAATAAGAAAAAGACTCAGTTCCGTTAAAAAAAAAAAGTTATATTCGCCTCGAATAAAAGTAACCTGTTAAAGGGTTGAAGAATTGCAAGTATCTAAATCTACCTAAAGGAAGAAGCCAGACTGCGAAAAAAGGTAAAAATATATAATAATAATAAGAACAGTATCGAGGGTTAAAAAGATCTGACGCAGTCTCTAAAACACCAACACCAACCTCGGAGAAACCCAATGGAAGTTTCAGCCAGGTATCAAGACACAGATGATGGCAATAGACAACAGTCATCTGGAAAAAGCAATGAATCAAGATGCTCCGAGTGGAACATCAATTTCATACAACTCACGAAGTAATACTTCACTTAAGGAGTATTGTAAATGACCATCCACATCAAAGACTAACTAGCCCTGAGCCCAGGCAGTAGAAATCAGTCAGGAGCAAAGCAAGGAATCTGTGGTATCGGGTTTAAACTGGTTTATAATAAAACGAGTAGTACTAATTTAAGTCTTTTGGTACGACAGTGGTTGGCAAATTGTTAGTTGGTTGTTACTGATAATTTAAAGTATAAAGTGTAATGCGCTCAGGATTTATTTAATGTTTTCGTGAATTCAACTCGAAAATCTAAAATTCAAACTAAAATTGCGTCTGTGGTCTGTGTAATTGAGATATCATATTTCTCAATCACTTTTGCAGGAAGTTCGAAAGCGTACAAGCTTACTTTGAAATAGGATTCACACATACCTGGGTAATTGTTATTTCCTAGACTCCAACCAACAACCTTCTACAAACACCTATTATTATAATCAAATTGTACCATAAATTTTGTTTACTTTGGCTTTCAAGGAACAAAAAACGATTTTTCCAAATAATTTTCCTTGGGTCATATTTTCTCGCACTTATTACAAACGAAAAAGACTAAATATTTAAAATACGATTTAGGATGACGAAATAAAGCTTATAGCTTGCAGACGCGTTGGCAATACGGTACCAATATAAATATGCAATTTCACCGTAAATCCTATACAATACGCGTACATATATGTATGTACGTACATGTGAACGTCAGGGCCCAAGTCTCGATATGTGAAAGCAAACACTGCTATAATAACAAAAGGAGCCGCAAACTGTAAATATTTGGAATTTCCAATCTGAAGCAATGTTTTATGGAAATCACACTGTTCAAATTACCAATCCGCATCCTCATGTTAGCTGACATAATAAAAAAGAACGTGCAGCATATATACAAAACAAAATGTTACATACAAAAAAAATCACAAAACAAACCTGTTCTTTATATGATGTTGGGTATTCTGTTCTACAATTGCAAATACCAATACTAAAGCAAAACTGTATGATTTATTTTCAAGCCTTTTCAAAAAATGAAGGTTAACAACCTCTGTTATCGCTATTACAGAGTCCAAAGAACTTGGTTTAAATGAAAACAAATGAAGTATTTTCAATGAAGGAACTACATTATTACTGAAGCTCACAATTTCAACATTAAAAATATTACCTCGAGTTAATGTTTAATGTTGGAAACAAAAGGCGATCATTTTGAGCTAGATTATTATATTTTATATGGCACGAATACAACAACGTTTCGACCAACCTTGGTTTGCTTTAAGTTGCTAAATTAATATAAAATTAGCATATTTTATTGTAGAATTAAGTGCACTAACATGAATAATACAATGAAGTTCCTCGAATTATTAAACAGAAAATAGATCTCCATATTACTATATTCTCAGTTTTAAAGATTATACAGGATAAGTTTTTATTTTGAGACAACGGAATATCTCTAGAACACTGCATCAAATCAAAAAAAGATTTTAATAAGATTTGTTATAATGTAGGGGGCTCACTAAATGCTGCCGAACTCGATCCCTCACTCCAGAATTTCACCTTTAATGGCTGAAGACTGGGAGTGGCTGAGCTTTGACACATTTACTCCATCTTAATTTCAATACATGGCAGAAAATTGATCACGTAATAGTGTGTATGAATCTAATTGTGGAAGTTCAACTCAACTTTATTGAAAATTGTCACATTATAATTTTTAATCTATTCGTGATGAAAATTAATTTCTGACTATAAAGTTGATAAAGCCCCCGGTGCAATTTTTAATCATTTATTTAATCTTGCCGCAGCAGCGTCGCTCATTTACACCATTAATGCATTAATTATTAATACGGTAGCCCGAAAGCCCCAAACGATCGAAATTTTGAGTATGTTAGGAACTTACAGTTAGTAACACAATTCGTATTGTTTTCTGAATTACTAACTATGCTATCATTTTACTCGTAATGTAATACGAAACAATTCTAGAATATTACATTACCATATTTTTGTTACATTGGTTTGTTGTATTTAAGGGGCGGTTCGTGTAAGTTCTTTTTCCTTCAAAATATTTGACAACGCAACCGACTGCAATATAGTTGTTTAAACAATAATATACTTCATTTGTCTAATTTCATGTTACAATAAAGATATAAACGCGCTCGATGAAGTGCGTTTATGAGATATAAACGACCTAGTGCGATAATTAGTTTATAAATCAGGAATATCTGAAGTTAAAAAGAACGGTTAATCTAAAAATTAGAAATAATACTGCGCGATACTTGTGTAAATAAAAATAAAATATGTATTCTTGATTTTCTCTTTGATGTCACATTGTAACACGGTGAATAAGATTTATACTCCGTTTATCATTTATTTGTAGTTACGTATATGCATGTTTTTTTTCTAACAAAACTTCATCTTCGGCATTACAGTGATGTATAGATTTTATTTAAAAGATCAGTAAGAGTTCGCATGCATAGCAATTTATAATCTTTATCTACATTAATGGAAATTATACAAATAAGTTTGTTCAAACCATTGCTCAGTTGTCTTATTATCATACCTAGAGTCTGTTTTAAAAATTATTATATCTAAATTTAATAAATAGGCATACATGCATTTAAAAATACTAATAGTTTATTTTTATGAACTCCACAACGTAAATATCTGTATAGATTAGGTTGGGCGAGTGCTATGTTTATAATGCGTACTCGTTCCTTTGCACCGATGGCAGTCGTATGATTTAGTTCAAAGGAACTAATCCAGCGGACTCGTGCCTTTTACAGAATGAAACGAAAAAGAACGGCATTGCCCAACGCTACTTCCTAGAAAGAAATACACTTAGATGGTTTTTGTGGTAAAGCATGAAATTTTCATTTTTGCTTCTTTGCTTTCTTACAATCAATATCAAAAGTGTCGACATAAAAGCAAGCAGTCCTGCAAACTATTTCGTCATCTACAGTCAATAATAATTCTCAAATAGCGCATACTTTTTGAATATTTTTCATCATTATTTCCTCGTTTTATTATTCTTTGTTTATTTATGGGAAAAGACATATAAATGTTAAATGGTACAGAAGCAATCATCTTCCATACTTTCATCTTCCTCTAAATCACACCAACATTTCGATCCAAGCATTTTGAGTGAATTGTGATTAAAAGAGTGACACCAAATGAAGTTAATAAAGAAAAGAAAATTTAAAATATGTGCTTACCAAGAAATTACATAATTATATTATTAGATCCTATGTATGCACAAAAGAATTACACAACTGCTTGAATTTATACAAATGATGTCTGCACAAGTATTAATTAGTACTTTAGAAGTTACCGAAAAAAATGCAAAACAAAATAGATAACTCTCTTAATTCATCTTTTGATATTAACCTTCGACGTTATGCAATTTTTTATTCTTTTACTGATTACCTGAGCAGACGTGATTGTTTATAATGCTAGACTAAAGAAGCAACAGATGGTAAATTAACAAAACGGGTTTTGGTAATAAAATATTGTTGAGCCATCCACGGTACAAATAATACGGTATGCTCGTTTTGAATCTCAAATTCGTCAAGTTCGGTCAGATGACGTAATTAAGGAGCGTATCGAAAACAATAAGATACATGTATGGTAAATAGCAAAATGTTAAAATCCAAATTATTTACAACCACCAATTAATGTAATTCAAATACAGTTTTGCTTTAATAAAGCCCGTTTTAAGTTGAAATTTACTTTATCTATCTTGTCGCCATCTAGTAGCGCTCGTGTTTATTTCTACGATTGTACCGACTTTCGTGTGTGTTTACAAAGTGTTTTCGTGGTTTTTCTAGAAAATTGAATTGTGAAAATACCTTAACGTTTTTAAAATATGTTCCGTAACCCCGTCCGATTTTTTAAACTTACCTTTCGCATTAACAAACCCTCACGGTCGAAATCGATTTTATATAATAATAATTATATATGTGCCGCATTTAATGCTCCTATCTGACGTAACTTCGATATGCGCGTAAGCATACCCCGTATTATTTGTACCATGGAGCCATCCAAAATTATAGTTAATCTGTTAAGAGACTCAGTGAGGGTAATTATATTATTTCCTTATTTCTAGTTTACCTATTAATTTAACAAACCCAATGGCGCTATTTGAACAATACGTATTATTAAATTAGCAAAGTAAGCATTATAAATAAATAAGGGTTAGGCTAATCAAATTGCAGTTTAGTTAACATAATTGTGACGCTGAATTGCCTTTTCTGAAGTCTAGTCCTCGCTTTACTAAACAAGTGCTCTCATCTAAAAATTATTGCAGCAGTTTTCTACCCATACGCCGTCTACCGAAATTATCGTATTGATGGCGTTTGTACAGACTGATTACAAAACATTAATCTGGTGTATTTACCAGGTAAACATTTAATAGGAACAGTGATCATTAAAACGGCAACTGCTGAAGAGCACGGTCAGTGATATCGATAAGCACTATTCTGTTCTAGGAACATCATCTCCTCTCTAGATATTTCGTACTTCATAATATTCGTATGGGGTGACAAACGTATAACATGCCATGACACTTGAACGTATCCCTGAAAAACAAATTGAATGTCCAGATAATTTGCTGTAACAATTTATCATTATTGAATAAAAACCAGTTTGTGTAACTTAACATAATTTTGCTATTTAATACAATAAAATAATTATCTTGAGTTAATATAGAGTTAATAACATTTAAAAGACTATTGGATGAACTGCCATTGCAGTTTGAGTCAGTAACATTCGTTTAATTTAATCCGCGTAATTAATTTCAATATTCGCCTGGTTTGTGCATATATAAATACAAAAAAGTATGAAGTGAACCAATAATAAGTTTAATCCTTAATTTTTTTTAGTGTTGTAACTAAATATAACTAAATATTTAATGCTAAATTTTGTATAAAATCATAATCTGTTCCTCCTTGCGTGTGTTCTATTTTTTATACATTTTTTTATATATATTCTGGTACAAAAAATTGACAATGACCTCATAAACGTGATACTTTCGATCAGACTTCGGATGAGAAAAGACTCACTTAAGTTTTTTCAACCAATATGTAACATGTTACATATTAAGTGTGTTTTTTTTTTTGACACACTACTAATAAAGTGTTTATACTTATTATAGGCGGTGAAGCAATTTCTGCATCCGATTACATCTCTATCGGTACAGTAACGGAATTTAAGTACAGTAATGAAATAGGCCGGGTGTTCAGAGGTAACGATAAGCTACATTGGCTTAGAAATTGGGGACCAGGTTGGGCGTTCTTAAATAACAGCGATGATGCGTTGGTTTTCGTTGATAATCACGATAATCAAAGAGGACACGGCTCCGCCACCAACATATTAACCTACAAACAACCAAAACAGTATAAAATGGCTATTGCTTTTATGTTGGCCCATCCGTACGGATCACCGAGGATTATGTCTAGCTTTGCTTTTACCGACAGTGAAGCAGGTAATAAATTTATGAATATTAATTTATTATTTTTACAACGTTGTTGTTTTATGTAATCTCTATTTATACTAATTAGCTTTGCCATTTTAGCATTTAAGACAAAGGGAACATATGTACGTATTTAAATGACCTGATTCCGTCTAATGCCGTGAAAGTGTATAAATCACTTATAGAATTTTGTATATATTTACATAAATATTTGCCCCTATTAACTACTATACACTAACTACTATAACCTAACTACTGTACTAATATAAAAAAAAACTAAAGACAATGTTTTAGCTCTGAAGCTGTTTCATCCATAATGTTCAGATTTCTTCACTATAAGAAGCACTTCTCATGTCCAAACTCTTTTTAAATGACTATTTAGGATGACTGTTCATAAAACTATGATACCACAAATTATATAAATAATAAAATAAATAATTATTACAATAATAATAAGAACTGTGTAAATTACAATGTGTTATTTTTTTTTAACTTGAAGAATTGAAGTAGTACAATTAAATGTGTTTTAAGTTGCATATTATAGTCCTATGATAGTAAAATATACATATAATTCAGTATGTTCATCATTTAGTATCTTCCTGGCTTGCAAGAGGACCGGACATTGGAGAAGAAAGGCAATTTAGATACTCGACGCGCGATGTTCGGTCATTAAATTAAGTTGTTATTTCACTTGCTATTTCATGTTTCATATATATAGCGATTATTATGAAATTGTGGTAGATGTTACATCTTAAATTCTCATTTGTTTTTGCCTAAACCTCACCACATGTTCTTAACTCAACCTATTTTTTTTTTGAGACTTCTAAATTTTTAATTTCTGAATCTGTAAAACTTATGTACTTATAATTTATATATTTGAATTTTCAATATTCTGTACTTCAATTGAATGATGAATGATGAAGACTGGAACGTCGAAGCTAGTCGCTTGGAAGTAATCTCATAGTAAAAATAAAATCAATTAGAAGGCACCTACACTCTGCAAATTTTTCCATTTTTTTTTAAGTGTTATTATTATACACACTACTGATACATGCGATTTTGATCGTGTTTTTTTTTTTCTGATGCATTATTATTATCTTTTAATTTCCCTAGGCATTGCTAGACCATTTTGAAACTAATTTGATGTGAACTCAGCGCCTTGATGGCTGCTTGACTATCAGACATGATGATAATCTCCTACTTTCGATAATTTCTATCAATATTGAAATGAACGCATCTTTCAATAGTTTGTATTTCCGCCTGCAAGATACTTGGGTATTTTCTCAAACATTCAAAATACTTGGTTCTAGGCCGATATATTCCTACTCCAGCTCCCTCCATCGTTTTGGAGCCATTTTGATGGTATTTCTAATCAATCTCAAGATGATGTTATGATCCCACTCGCTTGTGGTACTAAGCTTTGTGGTAAATTCCTTCACAAAGCTGAATTTATTTGATATGTCGTCCCGGGGCATGTCCCAGGTTTGATCACCGTCAGAAGATTGAGGCGTATCCCTAATCGTTCCTCCCTTGACTATTCTAAATGTGGTTCTTTTTGCCACGCTCTCTACCACAATGTGGAGAGGGATAAGATCAAATACTACCTCGATAGCTGCTCTTGAGCAAGTTTTCAGAGCCCCAGTTATGCATACGCATGCTAATCTTTGCACTTTCGAGAGGTTAATTCTCGCATTGGCCAAATTAGTTCTTTTGCTCCAAGCTACTAATGCATAAGTTATGATCGGTCTCACTATCGCTGTATACATCCAAAGCAGTGTTTTGGGTTGCATCCTCAATTTTCCCCTGCAAAGTTTTTGCACACCATTAGGGCTTTTTTTGGCCTTGTTGGTTACTTCAACTTCATGTTTGTTCCATAGAAGTTTATTGTCTAGGGTAAGGCCTAGGTATTTAACCTCCGTTCTCCAATCTATATTTTGCCCATTCATTTCTATGGTTTTGAGATTAGATTTTCTTTTCCTACTAAGGTGGTCTTAGTAGGTTAACATTGAGTCCCACCGATTGATACCATTTTCTCGTGAAGTTCATTCCTCTTTGAACTATGTCACACAGGTATTCCCAAATTGCCGCTTGCGTATTATATGACAATATCATCAGCATATCCTTTACAAGGTATGCCTAGATCAGTCAGCCCGCATAACAGTTCGTCTACTATTAGATCCCACATAAGTGGAGCTGTAACTCCTTCCTCTGGTCGTACTAACCGATGGTCTTATGTTTTAACCACAAAGTAGCCACATTTCGAACTCCTAATCTTATTCCATTTGCTTGTTGCAACTAGCTCGGTACGCTTCTCTTTTTTCAAAGAAGAGTTCCAGTGTAATATAAAATTAAAAAAAAAATCATTTTTAAACTTTAGAATATCCGAACCCCTTTCATCGTTAAAATTTTTGATTAAAAAGTCGCGTTATGAAATTATAGGTGAATAGTTGTATACTAAATATAGTAAGCTTTCAATTCACTGCTTCACATAGCGTTTCCTCAAACATCCCCAAAATTAGTGATCTATTCGTTCGAAAACTTTATAGATACTCTATAAATACGTTATCATGAACACTAAACAGTTTAATGGCGTAAATGGCAGTTTTCTTTCAGTATAAAATCATTTACGATCATTATTTACACCTTTTCTCTACATTTAGGACCCCCAGCAGATAATGACGGTAACATAATATCACCTGCAATTAACCCTGACGACACTTGTTCAAATGGATGGGTGTGTGAACACAGATGGCGACAAATTTACAACATGGTTGGTTTTAGAAATGCCGTCAAAGGTACTGATATTAAGAACTGGTGGTCGGACGGAAACCAACAAATAGCTTTCTGCAGAGGAACAAAAGGTTTTATAGCGTTTACTAATGGTGGTAACATAAGCCAAAATATGAGCACCTGTTTACCGTATGGTACTTACTGCGATGTGATTAGTGGAAATCTGATGAAAGATCGCTGCAGTGGGAAAACGGTTACCGTTGGTAAAGACGGTATTGGTTTCATCTCGTTAAATAACGCCGAATTTGACGGCGTGCTAGCAATACATATTGAAACCAAGTTGGCATAATATTGATGATCTAATGAACGTTTCATTTTCTTTGTAATTATAGTTTTAAGCAATAACAATGAATGTTTTATAAACAAATATTAAGATACTTAGAATGTGAGTTGAACTACGTTCTAATTACCACATGCGAAATACAAAGTTGCTTAATAAAATATTAAAACTACATTGTTGACATTTTGACTGCCACCCAATGTAAATTTTTCAGCAAATTTTACTCTTACCATTAGTCTGATTTCTGCAGGCTAGTCAACCTAACCCCATACAGTTATTCTCACACAAATCTAGCACAGCAAATTTTCTTAACAAGTATTTTGCTGTAATTTGTGCCGCATATATCAGATAAAGTTTGTGACATCTATCATGGTTGTAAACCGAAAATGGCAAGCAAACTTTCTCAGGGCAAAGAAGTACAGTATTATGGTGGGGTTCTGAGCAAAATGGTATAAATTCACAAATTTTAAAATCCTTAAAAGTTATGGAAATATGGAATAGATTTATGAAAGAAATGTAACTTAAAAGTTTGCACAGAATAAGCAAACTTGTAAGTTAACTTATAGGACACTATAGATTTGCACAGGATCTCACACAGTATGTATAATTGTTCTGTATAATTAAAAAACTTATAGAATATGGACTTTTTGAAAGGTATATCAAAAAGTCCATATTCTATAACTTTTGGACTTCAAGGTCTTCTATGTCGATTTTATTTTATGTCCGTATCGTTTATATGTAGCAACGCTGGATGATTCAAGTCTACCATGTCGTTAACTTGTTATGCGCCCTTTAAACCTGATTCCGATCACACATTTGTCCAATATAAATTTTATCACACACGCTACAACCGATTTTGAAAATGCCCAATCTTTCGTTGGGATGACGTTTATCTTTCGCGTTGCCTAAAAGATTTCTGAGTGTTTTCCGCGAGGTGAAGAAAAACCTTGAATTAGTGTAAAATATATAATCACCGAAAGAGTTAGAAGCATACGCAACCGTATATATGAAAAAACAATCAAATAACTTATTGAACAGGGGAAGCGGCAGCCCTCCAACACTCTAGTTTGATATATTTATGAGGATAGAAAAGAAAAGAATCACATTCATTGCTAATTCTTGGTATTTCAAAGGATCAAGTAAGCATAGGAAAAAGATGGCAGTGCATGTTTAGGTAATAGGTCTTTCTTGTTTTTACGGAATTTTTTCGGTCTTCGGTCGATATGGAAACCCACGTGTTCTCGAAACAATGGTCGCGAATTAATTAAAGCCGATATAGCGCGGAGTGATCGGATAGTTATACGTCTATTACTAGGCTACAGTCCTTGTGAAATACAGTATCGCTAATGCTGGAAAGCGGTTACGCAGTATGGGAGGCAGCTAGAGAACTATATTTGAATAAATTTTCTTTGCTATTAAATAGTATTTTGACATCTGATCTTTCACTCAAAACTTTACTAATAAAACAGTGTTTATATTTATACTAGGTAATATTTGAAAGGTGTGGCCTGTATTTTGAGCCTGAAAAGGGCTGAAAGAGTGTTGTATATGATTTGGTCTAAGAAGGTGCCAAGGTTTTGGGTGTGACACAATACTAAAGTTAGCTTGTATAATATAACCGGTTGCTTTTTCGGCCGGTTAATCCTACGTGTACCTGCATAATGTGTTTTCCTATGTAAAATTTGTTTCGGAAGTACTATCACATATTTTGGATGTAAGGACAAAAGCTCTCGTAAGTAAACGAGTGTGCTGTTCAAACATTAAATGGAAATTATATTTGTTACATCCAAAAACCGATGCCGCTTAAGGTGTACTGTACTGTAACAGTACATGGTGTTTCTAACGAAGATTCTTCGATTGTATCCTTATTTTCCGTTTCATAAAAACAATATATATTTTCTAAATTTTCATTAATTCACGATTGCATAACCTAAAACTATTTCTTGATACGTATAGGGTTCCAGAGGAGGCAACTCTCACCAAGGCTCATTCCATTATTTTAAATGGAATACTCTATGAAGTTATAGTGTTGGGAACGAAACTTTCATCATCATTCACGATAGATCGCCCGCTTCATAATACGACTTCAAACAGTTTACTTCATTCATTGCGTGAATGAAGAGCTTGTGCATGAAGTTAATCTTTTACATTGTTTTCAAGAGAAAAAACGTGTAGCAAGCTGTTTGTATGTAAACAATTTACTATTTATTTTATCAATAAGTTATTATCAATAAGGTATGCCCGAAAACTAAATTGTAACCTATTATAAAAGCCATGCCGTGAACGGAGTTGCTTGGTCCTGCCTTTCACGAAATATATCCATTCATACCGAGAAAGAAACTTCGAAACTTCGCTTCATTCGTTATATGGCTTCGCACTGCAATATTTACTCATAGATATGTAGGCGAATGAAACCACGTTCATCGCAACACTAATAAAGTTACATTATTTGTAAATTCTACTTAAAAAAATATACTGATTGCAATTAAAAACGCACCACCTGAAAATTGTGTTAATATTTTCTAACATTTGGTGCACTGTAAGCGGAAGCAGTACCTTATGTGAAAGGGAATTGAGAAATGACAGATTTTATCAAAGTCGATCGACAATTTAGAAAACTTGAGGTGTGCAGATCCATAACTTTTCATTCTGAAGAACAATCTTAAAAACATTTTTGCACAGCGAAAAAGGTATTCTTTAGCTGAAACTAACCACCCTACTTATTGTCAACTCCGCCCGTGCATATGGTGTATAAATCCTGAAGTTATTTCTAAAATTTCACATAGCCCAAAATTTTGAGAGAAAACAATTCTAGATTTTGATTTCAGTATGTACACTAGCGACACTTTCTAATTGTACGACCTACAGGGTAAAATAGAGCCCATATCTTTAGCGTGGATAGTACACGGATTTATGCAGTAACTGGCCGCTTCGAAATATGTAAACACAGATGTGCAGTCTCTCGGTCGATTAATTTAAAAAAGCTTAGGCTGGATTTATTAATGTGCGAAGTTGAATGCATCTCTTATGTATTTGTTATCTTTGGGTTCGAATAAATTTATTTGATGTTTGAAGTATTTCGAATAACTGTAGTGTTATTAAATGGTTTTAAAAGGTATTTTCATTTTACAGTTGAATTACGACTAGGAACTAAACCAAAGGCATGTTAATTATGCAATAAATAGCAATATCAATGGGTTTATTACTTTTATTCATTTTATACGTATGCAAATAATAATGAAAGTATCAAAATGGATCGCATGAAGACATTTAAAGTATTCAGCTATACTGAAATCAGTAAACCATATCTCCGTTATGAATGAAACACTTTTTTCAATATTACTGAACACATTAACTAAATTGCGACAGCCCCTATGCAAGATATTAAACAATATTGTAATAAGGATTATTACTAGTTCCATTTTTCGTGAAGTGGGTGTTGCGCCAATTAATTGATTAAATGCATAAAAATTTGAAGTAATGTCGTTATTGACAGAAATACATGTTTTGTTTTCCCTGCAGCGTTACCCAAATATGCTTATATTTTTTAATCTAATTAATGTCTGATGATTCATATCATTTTTTTTTAATTCGCTCCAGCTTCCTTCTGTAACATTAAATAATAAAGGAGATATGGCGAGGATGCATTCAAAACTATGATTTTTATATCAGATATTAGAACGAAAAGCTCTACACTCCTCAGAAATATTTTTTATTAGTTATAGTAATGCTATATTTCCA
Organism: Protaetia brevitarsis; assembly: GCA_004143645.1. Taxonomy (NCBI): domain Eukaryota; kingdom Metazoa; phylum Arthropoda; class Insecta; order Coleoptera; family Scarabaeidae; genus Protaetia; species Protaetia brevitarsis. Next base: position 11,059 of record RXPK01003688.1, on the reverse strand, counting down.
TTAATATTATAATAAGATAAAATAATATTTCGATTATAAATTCCCTAGTTTCAAAGATTTTATCTCAAGTCTCACAATATTTTTTCAAAAGAAATACAAAATTTGAATTAGTGCTAAATCGAACAGTAGTGATAGCTATAAATACAAAATGCAGGTTTAAATTAATTTATATAAATATTAATTCTTCATTATGTTAATATCGAAAAAATGGAGCTGCGGCGAATTAAAAATAGTTATGAAAATTCATTAGTCATTATGAATCAATTGGATTAAAAACACAAACATATTTGGTAAAGCTTTAGGGATGTGTAAAGAAAAGAAAACATCTGTTTATATACAATATTATATTTAAGGTAAGTAATTGAAAAAATTCGAATTGTGCTAACCGAGGTAAGTCGGCAGGCATAAGTATGCGCCTTTGATGTATTTAATTCTCTCTATTTTATAAGATCAATGTTTTTTCTATGTTTATTTACTGCATTCTTCCTTACATTTAAAGTAGATTTACTACAAGAAAACACCGAGACCGCACATCTGTGCGCACATCATATTTCGAAGACGGCAGTGTCGTTACTACCCATGCTACACATTTAGGCTCTATTTTATGCTGTAGGTCGTACAATTAGAAAGTGTCACTGGTGTACATTAAACATGACTTATAAGATATAATCGCTTCTTTTATACTATATTCTTTTTCCTAATACTTAATAACACTATTACGCGTTTATTTGAATTTTGAATTTGAATTTCCAACTTCGCCAATGTGAATGTACTCGAATATCCTGGACAGATGTAGACTATTCTACAACCAAAAGTACAAAATTATAAAAAATACCCCAAAAACGTTACAGTACTATAATTTTAAGTAGCACCTTTTTTTTGTTGATTTTATTTCATAATTGTTTGCTTTTGAGATTTGTCAGAATTTGATATACCATGGCTTGCTTAGATATCAAGATAAAATTACGCCAATTTATATCAAACTATTAAATAATTCATAAAACATGAAACATTTTCGCTGAGATACCTGTTCATATTAGCGGTAACTATAGCCATTGTAACTGAAGGTGTATCTAGTTAAACGAGCTAAACTGTATAATGAAAACGGGCAGAGATTTGTTACTTCCTAAAAAACGGATACTGAACTATAATATTGTGTTATATTTAGATATTTTTTGTCATGCCAGATTTTATTAAAGAAAAAAAATCGAATCTATTTGTTATATACTGCATCCTCTGTCGCGAGCACCTAATGCATAATTGCAGAAAAAAAAAATAAAGAACGTAAAATGGGTTGTCATCAGAGCAATCAACAAAATTATAAGTAATTTACTGGATGTTAAAATATTTTTTATTAGCTTTAATTCTATATGAAATTTTAAGTAAAATCAACCAGAGATAGCCTATCCTCTTGCTGAAAAGTGATTATTTGATGTTTTCAAACCCATGTTATCTACCGCCAAAAGCAAAAAGATTGTGTAAACGCATCACATTATAATGTAGAAGGGCAAATTCCGTTTAGCTTTCCGTAAATATTTATTTAGTCTGCGCGAGTAATCACCAGGTAATATAATTTTTATCCTGATATAAATTTTCATCTACGCCAAATGGAATCTAAAGAAAAAGTATCTGTTTGCAACGATCGCCCTGAGTCAAATTTTCGTCTAGACAAATTAATCAAAATTACGCTTTAATGAGATCCCTACCGTTTTAATTCTTTGTTATACATCGCAAGTCATAGTACGTTAATAGAAAGGATTATTTTAATCCAAAAATAATATTTTTGAAGCATATTTCCTTGTGTCAAGCCATTCATTGGCATTAATATTCTACCACCTGTCGAACAACTCCATACAAAATATCAGACTGATTCATAGGTTAGTTTCGATTTGACCACCGTTTGTATTAAACGTATTAAAAGAATAACATCGATCCGTAATCCACATTGTATTTGCGGAATGAAAAAAGTGCGAAAAAAAAAGAAAGTTAAATTCTCTCTGTAGAAACTCTTCACCATCTATGAAATCTGAGAAATGTGAGATGTTGGTTTAACGAATTTAAATGTGCCGTTTGATGAGAAGCGCCCACCCGCCCAGCAGACTTGGTTAGTGAGAAAAACGTTGAAAACGTCAATAACACGATCTTTACTGATCGCTGAATGAAGTTACGCGAAGTAACAGATACCATAGATATGTCATACAAAACGGCAATACAAACATTTCACATGATAAATTAGGAATGTGAGAAATGTTGGCCCGATTGCCCACTCTAGATAATAAGCAGATAAGCTGTCAATTTGAAAGCAGTGTTTTGACCTCTTTAAACGAAAATCCACAAAAGTCGTCACCAGTGCGGCTCGTGCTATATGGCTCATGGGCTAGAGCTTAACTCTGAAAAACAATAAATAAACTCTACATATTACAATATAACTTTTCACTAAAGCAAGGTTTCCTATACTGATATGTTCCCTATTGTTTTTACGTTTTACAACACTGGATATTTCGAGTCTTCCATAACATAACTTGCTGTGTTTCTTGAACCTTCGAAAGTTCCCATACCACACTCGATTCAGTAAATGCCCGATCTTTCATTGAAATGAGGACTGCCCTTCACATAGTCTAAAAGGTTCCTCAATGTATTTCGGTAGGTAAACCATATATTATTTAAAAATGCCGCCTGAACCTTTATAATTTCTATGGAAAGGAATTATACTATACTCTACTGGGTTTCCGGGCTGGAACCGTGTCTTGGATCTTCTGGCCGACGCATCGTCCACAGTTGCAAGGACATCTTCAGAACTGCTGTTACTGCTATTGGCCTAAACCTGAAAGACTAACACACGGGGAAGGGTTTATATAAAGGTGACGGTTACAGGTAGTGTTGTGAGTTTCCGAATTAAAATATTCGTTGATTCCGATTATTGAAATATTCGTTGATTCCGATTATTGAAATATTCGGATGGTTCCGATTATTGGATAGATTATTAGATTAGTAATTGAAAAGGCAGAGGACCATGTTTTTTTTTTTTTAGTATTGAAATCATCCGAATATTTACAACAAGTATGTCGGGTGAAATATGGAAGCGGAGTATTATTCGTATATTATAGCCTTCCCATTCCGATATTCCGATTATTGAAATCATCCGAATATTTACAACACTAGTTACGGGTCAATGAGTCGTGACGGGTACAATTCAAAGGAGCGTAACGGTTTTGATTGGGTTGTTGTAGAAGAAAGAAGGAACTTCCAGGTGTTGCGTAGGAGACAACCAGTTTCACGGTTTAGGTTATTGGGATGCTTGCAGATTTCAGTGGATTCCCAGATTTCACGACTGCTGTAGTAAAAATTACAGGATAGGATTTGGACAGAATTCAATTGGATTTGGTTACCGGTCTCCAGCTTATGCTCAGCAGGTGCAGACCCAGCTACGCGCAACGCCGTAGTATAGCACTCATGTTCTGCAAAACAAGTGCCCACCGAACGCGATGTTTCACCAATGTAAACACTACCGCACAAGAGGAGTTAGGTTTAAAAACGGTCTTGATATTTTATCTGGACAAGATTTTCCTTGTACGGTAGGTAACATCTTGGATGTTGGAAGATAGATATTGGATCGGTGTGTCTATCTTCCCTACATCCAACGTTTAGATGGGAATCTTAATCTTTCGTTTGATTTAACAAAATTCTAAGCTAGCTTTAACGGCCTGTTCTTGTTGGATAAACTACCTTGCCATGCGAATATTTTCTACAAACAGTAATATACACGACATGTTTTAATAAACTGTATTTGCAAAGTTTTTATACTATGGATATTTTATTACTTATCATACCAGAGAAATATAAACCTATATTTGGCGTTTATTTAAATATTTTAGCATTACAAACGGTTATTCGTTGCGCGAACATTCTCTATTTGTTATAGGACACAGAATGGGGAATTCTCGTGGATAAATAAAAATAAAAACGAATAAATATGTCCTATGTTAATTATACTACCATGAAGGAAATTATATTAAAAACATCTGTTCTTGCAATCACGGTGCATCAAAATATTTAAAGAGAAAGTTTGTACGTTGAAGTTATATTTAAGGATATCTACTTGAAGGTATTTCACTGACATATACATAATTACTAGTTCAGTCAAAGCTATTGGGCGATTGAATTTAATAATCGTCAAGTCAGCCAAAATTAGCAAGTTAATTCCATTTCAAAACAAATATTTAATTCATTCAATTTCAGTTCACCTCTCTTGGTGGAATAGATATACAGTAGATTAAATTTGGATCGATTCTACCGAATATTTTGAGGTGATGAATGAATATAAACTGTCCATACACCACAAAACTAATCAATGGTATGAATTTATATTCATCATTTTATGTTTAGGCGTAGTGGAAAAAGTTACACAAATAACACAAAGATCAAACATAGTATTCACAAATTTCTCTAGTGGGTAATAAAACAAGCACAAGAAGAACGATATATAATAATGAAACGAGAATATTGAATTCAACGACTCAAAAGGAGGTTTATTATTTTCTGTCGACGATTTAAATAAATAAGTCCGAAATTGACGAAAGCGATGCTGATAATATAAAAATGCAATATTTCCTGGAAAAAATTTCTGAGCTGTAGGAAGAAACTTCTTCATTTTCGAACCGAATAACGATTTGCCGAAAAGGTTATAAAAATATGCCCAACTTGTCAATATTTATGCACAAAAAAAAAACACGAAATAAGAAAATTCGTGGACAAGAATCAAATAAACAAAAATACCGAAGTTCATCCTTTTCCCAATTTCCTTTGTTGTTTTTATTTTCATTGCGCTGTTTTAAATAGGACACATATCTCAAAATAATTTTGGCTCTAGCAGTGAAAAATATCTTGTAAATTTACAGCCGTTTATCTAAACAAAGGAAGTGAGACTGCGTGATTGGTTATATACCCGACGAAATATTCTACGATCTCAATAGTGTAAAATACGGCAATTGACGAATACGATAAAAAATAATGCTGCAGGAGATGATTTTGCAAAATTAATAGAATTACAGATATGACCACCACACGTTGCAAATATGACCAGCACCAAATCATAACATAATTTTCTGCAGAAATGAATTGCAAAAAGTCATAAAGATCAGCTTCTAAAAAAGGGAAAAAAAACAGAGAATTAATCTCATGTAAATTATATTACAATCTCTAACGTAAAGATTACACCTAAGATGTAAGGTCACATTTGCTGGTCTCACAATTATATGTTCTTCTGAACTATAAATGTCTCATGTAATATTCACAGGCAGTGGGTAAGTCAAATTAGAGCCGTTAATACATTTTTAACTGTAATTTGCTTTACATTTAAAACGTATTCGTTCATGTTATTGCAAATTGGACTTTGAAATAGGGATTTCTATGATTGGAGATGGCATTGAATCACCGATGTTCTGCAGTATAAATGTACCATTTTTTTGTATGCACACAAAGAATAATAAAAGGACGTTCTTAACATCTGCAAGTCATGGCAAAACTTTCTGTAGAAACAGATTCAAAATATCATAATGACCAATCACTAATAAACAAAAAGCACAGAGATCATTAGAGTTGGGCAATTGTCCGGCGAAGCAGATACGTATTGCGACACGGGCCTCAAATAATGTAATATAAATAACGCAGATCAATCGTATAAAACATAAATCATATTAATAGAGTTGCGTAAATTTTTCTTAGGGACAAAATTGGACAAAGCGGGCGAACAAACGGACCACCTTGCAATGCATTCGCATTTTATATCACTACATATTTAGATACAATACTTTTTTTTACATTTTATAAGAAAAACAGGCACTGTTGTTACTGACTTGCAACTCTATGGTACATCTGCTTTATTGGAGTACATGAGTTGGAGCGCACGTTCTGAATACGTACACCAGCGACACTTTCTAATTGTACGACCTACAGCATAAAACAGAGCCTAAATGTGTAGCATGGGTAGTAGACGACTTATGCATTCACTGCCGTCTTCGAAATATGTAAACACAGATGTGCGGTCTCGGTGTTTTTTTTTGTAGTAAATCTACTTTAAATGAAAGAATGCAGTAAATAAACATAGAAAAAAACATTGATCTTATAAAATAGAGAGAATTAAATACATCAAAGGCGCATACTTATGCCTGCCCGCTTACCTCGGTTAGCACAATTCGAATTTTTTTCACTTACTTACCATTAAATGTATATATGTATACCAACAGATGTTTTTTTCTTTACACATCCCTACAGCTTTAAACCAAATATGTTTTGTGTTTTTAATCCAATTTGATTCACAATGATTGTTTTCATAACTATTTTTAATTCGCCCGGGCTCCTTTTTTGCGATATTAACATAATGAATAATTAATATTTATATAAACTATCATTAATTATTAATTTAAACCTGCATTTTGTATTTATAGCTATCACTACTGTTCCATTTAGCACTAATTCAATTTTGTATTTCTTTTGAAAAAATATTGTGAGACTTTTGAGGTAAAATCTTTGAAACTAGGAATTTATAATCGAAATATTATTTTATCTTGCTATTATAAATATTAATGGAAAACATCCATTACTATACTAACTAATAAAAATATTTCTGACGAGTGTAGAGCTTTTCCTTCTAATATCTGATAATCTGATATAAAAATCATGGTTTGAATGCATCCTCGCCATATCTCCTTTATTATTTAATGTAAAGAAGGAAGCCGGAGCGAGTTAAAAAAAAATGATATGAATCATCATGACATTATTAGATTAAAAAATATAAGCATATTTGGGTACGCTTCAGGGAAAACAAAACATGCATTTCTGTCAATACGAAAATTACTACAAATTTCTCTGCATTTAATAAAATTAATTGGCGCAACACCCACTTCACGAAAAATGGAAGTAGTATATAATCCTTATTACTATATTGTTTAATATCTTGCATAGGGGCTGTCGCAATCTAGTTAATGCATTAACTAGATTGAATGAAACATTTTTTCATGTGTTCAGTAATATTGAAAAAACTGTTCATTCAAACGGAGGTGTGCTTTACTGATTTCAGTATAGCTAAATACTTTAAATGTCTTCATGCGATCCATTTTGATAGTTTCATTATTATTTGCATACGTATAAAATGAATAAAAGTAATAAACCCATTGATATTGCTATTTATTGTATAATTAACATGCCTTTGGTTTAGTTCCTAGTCATAGTTCAACTGTAAAATGAAAATACCTTTTAAAACCATTTAATAACACTACAGCTATTCGAAATACTTCAAACATCAAATAAATTTATTCCTACGCAAAGATAACAAATACATAAGAGATGCATTCAACTTCGCACATTAATAAATCCAGTCTAAAGTTTTTTTAAAATAACCGACAGAGAGACCGCACATCTGTGTTTAACTAATTTCGAAGCGGCCAGTTACTGCATAAATCCGTCTACTATCCACGTTAAAGATATGGGCTCTATTTTACCCTGTAGGTCGTACAATTAGAAAGTGTCGCTAGTGTACCTGCCGCGCCGAAAAAATTGCCCAACTCTAGTGATCATTTAATACATGCATATATCCACACGCTACGAATGAACATAAAAGAATACACGTACACCTATTCTTAGTTTTCGTATTCGGAAATTCCCTTTTTAGAGAGATTATTCTTAGAATCAATCTTATCTAACACATCTTTACAAAAACAAAATACATTTTCAAGACATTGTAGCTCCGGCACACTAATCACATGTTTTGCGTGTAAGACATTTTTTATTTTTAAGATAAAAACATTAAAAGTTTTTCAGTTGATAGAATACCTTGTTTTGATTTTAAAGATAAATTTTATTTTTAATTAACATTTTGTATTTTATTTGCTTTAGTTAAAATAGATCTGTCGTTGTTTTATAAAACCCTAACCTCCAGAAAACGGTAAGTACCCTTTTGCGAAAGAGATAACCCTGATAGTAACTCCCAACTATAAAGGCAAAGGGGACATTTAGTACACACGTCAAATCATCTTTTTTTGCACTAAAATATAAATGATTCTTTCAAAATTTTAAAATACTTTTAAATTAAATAAAATAAGATTACATCATTGCATTGTGGCAAGATATTGATATTATTACTAACCCTTCAAATTTGCAGACACGACACTTGTACGACGGGGCGTTAGCGGATATATATGTCACAGATAACGTATTGGTTATTTCATGAAGAGTTTAAACATATCACGAAATGCTGACATATTATGTAATTGGGAAAGTATTACATTAGATGTCTACTAATGTTAGACATTGCATGAAATGTTTATTTATTGTGGACTCTTAGTGAATTGTTACACAAATAGGGTGCAGCGACTGTGACTATTGATAAAAATCAGTTTTACGAAAAATTACAACGTTATTATAGTGAAAAGCCAGCTAAAAAGCCATACATAAAGGATAAACTTATTTCAGTTTTAAATGAAATAAAACAGCTAAAAGTAAAACGTAAGTCGTTATTCAGTAAACTAATCTAGCCTCAAAGCCCGGTATGCCTGCATTGAAGTTGATTATATTCTAGAGCGAAATGAAAAAATAAACTTATAGGGCATGAAAAGAAAAACGAAAGTATGTTCTACTTATTATTAGTATTTACGATGTACTTAGCGTTGGAAACCAACCGTATTTAATAAAGAAACAGAACCCCAAAAATGACATTTTGTATGTAGTGGCTTAGGAAGATCTATACGATAAACTTTCACATAAATAAAACTGGTGAGGGCGGCAGGATCAAAATGGAGACAGCTTTAGGCTCAAAGTATAGTTTCCCTAAACCAGCTATTGAGGTATTTATCTTATGTTAGGTATTAGAAAACAAGGAAATAAGTTCTATCCAATCCTCAAATTTTATTATTGTTACTACCGGTTTTGGCTCTAGGCCATCATCAGGCGTAATATGTTAGTAGAATTTTGAAGCTGTCACTTATGTTAAAATTTATTTTAATCATTATTTAAAAACAACAATACAAATAAACATAAAAAGAAAACATTACACAAACAATAATGAAATTGCAAAGATTGCAAGCTTTTGCAGTAAGAAATTAACAAATTAATGATTTTCTGCTTTTAACTGTAATAATTAGGAGGAATTTTTCCAAGAAAATTTTTTTTCCTCACGTAGGATTCGAACCTGCATCCCCCCATTTGCCGGACGAGCGTTTTACCAATTAAGCTAGTAGAGGATGCCAATTCGAGCGTTTAACCGAACATATGTCGATATTAGATCTTGAAAGGCCGGCAGGACGGCAAATATGCAAAGATTGCAAGCTTTTTACAGTAAGAAATTAACAAATTAATGAATTTCTGCTTTCAACTGTAATAATTAGGAGGAATTTTCCCAAGCAAAATGTTTCTCCTCCCGCAGGATTCAATCCTGCATCCCCCGTTTGCAGGACGAGTACTTTACCAATTAAGCTAGTACAGCTTAATTAATTTGTTGTTTAATGAAATTGTTACACGTTAAAATATTTAATTTTAAAAAAATTAAAATTTAAAATTTAATTTCATTATTATTTGCGTAATTTATATTATTTATTTGTATTGTTGTTTTTAAATTATAATAAATTTTAACATGAGTGATATAGCTTCAAAATTCTACTGACGTATTACGCCTGACGATGGCTTAGAGCCGACACTGGTAGTAATAATAATAAAATTTGAGGATCGGATAGAACTTGTTTCCTTCTTCTTGTTTTCTAATACCTAACATCAAAATCCACCAATCCAGAACTTACAATAATTTATTTATCTTATGCTGTAAGTCATGTAATGAGAAGAAACATGGAAGAAGAAATTTTGTTCATCCAATTGTTTCCAAATACTTGAACGAACGAGGTCAGATAGATCTGATTGATTTTCAGTCAACTCCTCACAGATAGATATTAAATTATCAAGACTATTCAACTAAATTTTACGGCCACTGGAAACAAGAAGAGCAGGAAAAGTGGCTAATCAAGAAATAACAACAAGTGCAATGCTGCAGATGCCCAAGAATATTCCATGCTCGAGTTAACCGCTATATAGAGAGAAAAAAGGGAAGTTGGCCGTGGAATTTTAACGGGAAATATATTGTTCGTGTTTTTGACTAAAAAAGATGCCTACCCCCCAGTGAAAACTGTGGCATAGAAATTTTCCGGGGTAAGTACAAGATCCCAGTGCCTTTTAAATTAACAACGCGACAATACTATGTGTAATTTATGCCCATCTAATGTAACAATTAACAAGTGGTAGTCTAGACTACCCTAAGTGCACTTAAAACCAAGAAGAAGAGCACATTATATCAGTGTAAACATGTATGTAGAAAAAGGAAAACTTCACGCAACAGCCGTTGTCACCAACGTCACCTTGCGTAAACAAGTACGGAGAATGACCAAAATTGGGTCCATATATCTTTAAGTGTTTGTGAGAATACATCTGGTTCAGTTTTTCCGTTTGTACTTATTTTTGGTGGTTTTGTCGCTTATCTAATTGTACAATAATTTTATTGCACCTACTAAAAGTTTATTAGTATATGAGACATATTCGATAATCTTTTAAATTTTAAGTAGGTACTTTTTATACAACAACAAATAGCGTTTGCATTCATAAAATGTCTAAACTAATTTTGCATCTCGTGAAATGTCTAACATTTTTGGTCATTTAATGAAATATTTTACTGAATACAATGAAAAAACAATACTAACATGCTTGAACATACTATACACAGTCATTACGTATTCCGGAAACGTCCCTTTTAAATTAATTTCTCTTATAAAATGTTTGGTAACCCGAGAAGGTTATAATTTGAGATCACTAGGGTGTGGTCGAAATCGCATCACGGTTAACAATAACGCGTTACTAGTAGCTAACTGCGATCGCGGTAACGTGCTACCGAAAACAATACGTTTTAAATCACTTCGCTCACTCCATCTCGACTATAGGTGCTATGCTTCCGCGCGGTAGCGTAGTTGATTCAGCGTGATGGAAGAGGGCAAAGAGTGGGATAGCGCGATTTTATGCACTCGTA